>JBCNJP010000124.1:203653-247189 GCA_039602395.1 Deinandra increscens subsp. villosa
CTGATTGTTAAAAGATTTAACAAGACGAGTTATGAATTGCTCCGAGGTCGAAAGCCAAATTTGAATTTCTTGGAACCATTTGGGTGTTCATGCACGGTTCTCAAGGCAGGTGGAAAGTTTTATGCTAAAGCTGTTGAAGGCATTTTTGTTGGATATCATCATCCAATGAAAAGAGTTTATTTTTCATCTTCCAAGACCATTGAGAATCATATGAATGTGGATTGTCATCGTCATACTTTTCTACAACCTAAATCGGTTGATTCTCGAGCTTTTGATTATAACTCTTTTGTTGATTCGTTCTCGGCTGCACAAAAGAGTTCTGCTAAAGAAGATGAATCTGAAATCTTATCTGCTGCTATCATGTATACATTGTCTACTCCTGGTTCCGGTTCATGGATTCCTAAGCTTCCTAATTCATCGGTCACTACTTCATCTAGTCAGGATGTTTCTAGTTTGGAAACTATGAGTTCGTCTGACGATGATGATGAAAGTTCGTATCATGAAGCTGAGTCAACACCTGTTGACGATCCAATATCGTTACCTAGTACAAGTTCTTCGGTACCAGTTTCTTTACCGTTAGATGATCTGTCAGGAACAGAAGAAGCAGATGCAAGTTTACCTAATAATTTGGCGGATGATATTCATGTTGCTGATTCAACTACTTTGAGGATACACACCATTCATCCTCAAGAGAATATCATTGGTGATCCGAGTTCTGGAGTTCGCACCCGTAATCAACTAGAAGATTCCGTTGATGCTTTGATTGCTGAAATCAGGGATTCAGGAGTTCAGAATGACGTATTTCATTCTTGTTTTCTGTCTCAAGTTGAACCAACCAATGTCAATCAGGCGTTGGAAGATGCTTCTTGGGTTGAGGCTATGCAAGAAGAGTTGCAACAATTTCAGAAATTGGGTGTATGTCATCTCGTGGATTTACCCGCTAATTCCAAAGAACCATGTGGTACTAAATGGGTATTTAAATGCAAGAAAGATGATAGAGGCATAATTGTTCGAAACAAGGCTCGATTGGTGGTTCAGGGTTTCTCACAGATTGAAGGTGTTGATTTCAATGAAGTTTATGCTCCTGTTGCAAGGATCGAGGCTATTAGAATCTTTTTAGCTTTCGCGGCATATCATGGATTCAAAGTGTATCAAATGGATGTCAAGAGTGCATTTCTTAATGGGTTGATTCGTGAGGAAGTGTATGTGAAGCAGCCGCCTGGTTTTTATGATCCCGATTATCCAAACAAAGTGTACAAGTTAGACAAGGCGTTATATGGATTGCATCAAGCCCCGAGAGCTTGGTATGAAACTTTATCTACGCACCTGCTGGAAAACGGTTTTCGGCGTGGAAAGGTGGATTGTACACTATTTTCGAAGAAGTTTGGAAAGGATCTGTTGCTTGTCCAAGTCTATGTGGACGATATCATTTTTGGAAGCACAAATGACGCGTTATGCAAGGATTTTGAACGTGTGATGCAAACCAAGTTTGAAATGAGTTCTATGGGCGAGATGGGGTTTTTTCTAGGTCTTCAAGTTCATCAATCGGCCAAAGGAATATTCTTACACCAAACCAAATATGTGTCTGATATTTTGGCAAGGTTCAAGATTGGCGATGTTCGGGTTCCTAGTACACCAATCCAGGTTTCACATGGTTTAGCACCAGATGAGACTGGTGAATCTATTGATCCCACATTGTTTAGGGCTATGATTGGTTCGCTTATGTACTTAACTGCATCTCGTCCTGATATAATGTTTGCTGTGTGCATGTGTGCTAGGTATCAGGCTACTCCAAAGGCTTCTCATTTGATGGCGGTAAAGAGGATTTTTGCTTATTTGAAGGGTAATCCGGATCTGGGGATCTGGTATCCTAATGATAATAAGTTCGAGTTATCAGCATATTCTGACTCTGACTATGGTGGCTGTAAAATCAATTTCAAATCTACAACTGCAGGATGTCAGTTTTTGGGAGAACGACTGGTGTCGTGGCAATGCAAAAAGCAAACTTCAGTTGCAACGTCTACAGCAGAGGCGGAATATGTGGCTGCTTCTAGTTGCTGTTCACAAGTCTTGTGGATACAACAGCAGTTACGCGACTATGGTTTGAATTTTCTTACTACTCCGATTTTTATTGATAACTCGGCTGCCATATCCATTACTAAAAACCCAGTTCAGCATTCTAAAACTAAACACATTGAGATTCGATATCACTTTATCCGTAATTGTTTTGAAAAGAAACTAATTGATTTGCAGAAAATTCACACGGATTTTCAGCGAGCTGACACGCATCATATCCAGTTCCCTTGCTAGTAAATTCCTTGTAAGTTCATCATAGGTAAGATCATCAAAGCTTTTATCATGAGTCAGCAACAAAATGTAACCTTCCCATTTCTCAGGCAAAGCATCTAATAGCTTTTCTTTCAATTCTCCAGCTTCAGCTTTTACTCCAACAATATCAAGTTCACTAACCAAATGAGACAACCTTGAAATGAGATCATTAATGGTTTCATTCGGAACATGAGCAAAATTATCATACTCTCGTAACAACACTTTCTTCTTGCTCTTCTTGTATTGTGCATTACCTTCACATCGATGACATAAGGCATCCCACAATTTCTTAGATGTATTATGCATTTTAAATTGATGCAAAATATCCTTAGGTAATGCCATTGATAAATTGGAATACGCTTTTCTTTCAAGTTTGAAAGCTTCTTTCTCCGCATCGTTCATCTTGTTGAACGGCTTCTCTTGACCAATAAACTCCCCAGTTGTGAATTTTGGAATCTCATACCCATCAAGCATAGGAGTCCAAACACTAACATCGTTCACACCGATATACGATTCATACCGTGTTTTCCAATTATGAAAATCCTCAAATCTCATCAGTTTAGGAACTTTATTCGTCGTTCCTATTTCATTATCGTAGTTCAGCAACGCTTGAACAGTCGTAGACATAGCAGCAAAAGCTTGAAACGGATCCATGATTAACCAAACTTCAATTCTGTAGTCAGCGGATCAGAATGTCGACCTCCGGATCAAACTTAGTCCTCCGGATCAAATTTCAAGTGAACGGATCAGAAAAGAATTTCCCCCGGATCAAATTTCAACCCGCGGATCAGAATTTGCCTACCGGATCAGAATTTGATCCGCCGGATCAAATCCACCTAGCGGATCAACTGATACGCTCCGGATCAACTGATACGCTGCGGATCAACTGATACGCTGCTAACCTGATACGCTGGAACTGCCACGTATTAAACAATAACTGCCACGGATCAAGTGTTTGAAGATTGCTTAGCGGATCAAATTCAGTGGATCACTGAATTTATGAAGTTACACGAGCGGATCAGAATATTCAAGCGGCGGATCACCAGCGGATCACCCGCGGACCAGAAACAACACGCATAATTTTTGACTATTTTTGATTTTTAATGCTTGAATTCAACGTACAACTAAGCGAAAATGAACTAGAAGCAATCTGAATGAAGAAAACTTGCTGAATTGATGAGAAACTGAGAAGAATTGATCAAAATCTTACCAAAATTTAAATTTCTCTCTCTAAAACCCAAAACCGAACTGTAACTCGCAGCAACTGAGCAATCCTGCTCTGATACCACTTGTAAAACGCGTAATCGATCTTGCTAGTGCATTATTACATTCGGATTCGGACACACAAGGTAAATAATCTTCCGTATATTGATCACAGCTTGTAAACAGAGAGTACACAGAGTATTCAGGTTACACTTTGTAAAACACACACTTAAGAAAGCTCAAACCTCACTCACACTCTCTGAATCAAACTGAAACCTATATATAGAGACTGAGCCAGTGGACCAACTTACCAGCGTATCAGGTGGTCCGGCGGATCACCTGATCCGCCACTGATCCGCTGGATACATAAAACACAAACTTATACATTACATACTCAACACATAAAGATCTAGCACTAGACAACACAAAATGCTCTAACACCTTGGCTTTTGCAGGTTTTAAAACTTTAGAAGAAGAACCTTTTTCAAAAGATTTTGGGTTTGCCGGAGGCACAAATCCAACTCCACCATGTTTGACTTTCTTACCTTCAACAGACTTGCTTCGAGCAATCTGTTTCTGTTCAAACTCACTCAATTTCGTAAGCTCAGATTTGATGGTTAAAAAATCATGTTTTGAAATCAAATCTTGGTGATCTGGCTTAGAAACTTTTGAATGGGTGGTTTTGGAACATTCAATGTCTGTTTCAGATACTAAATCATCAATTTTATCAAAGTCTGAGACATCAAAAAACAGTTCATCAACCGTCGAATCCAGGACAGATTTTCCGGTTGAAGTTTTATCAGACTCTGAATTAATTGATTGATGATTGCTCTGTTTGGCATGAGAAGAACATCCACTTTCTCTTCAGATGATGGACCATTTGTGATAATAACAGGAGGCGGAACTTGGCTTAATTTACCAGAATTATTTTCCTCTTCAGTTTTATAAAGAAAATTGGTAAATGAAGATGAAACTTTAACATAATCCATTTTTTTTTGTTCAAAAATTTCAATTTTTAGATCTGCAACAAGTTTTTGACTAGCAGCCAAGTCCTTTTGTACGGACACAAGCAGTTCAGACTGGTTTGAAAAATCGAATTTTTTTAAACGTAACTGCTCATGAACCGACAATAACTCCTTAGTGGTTCCCTCCCATCTTTCCTTATATATATATTCTTATACGCTCTCGCACCAATAAAAGATTATTGAGTTTTGTCTTCTCATCTAAGAGCGTACTCTTAGCGGTAGCAAAATCATCACAAGATTTGCACATTGGAGCATACGAAACTACCTTAGAAGTATCGGCCATAAGAACAACCGATTATGTAATTTTACTTCTTTTCAATGTACCGATCTCCTGTTTCAAAATTTTGTTCTCATCAGATAGCTTCTGCATTTCTTTCTGTAGTGCAATCATCTTGTCAGCAATCTCCACAGCATTTTGCTGAGCCTTCTCATATTGTTGCTTCAACGGAAGACTCTTTTGATATAAGTTCTCAAAATCATTGGCTGTGTCAATCGCTTCTTCTTTCGCGGCGTCACATTCACGCATCAGTGCTTCCTTCTCCTCAGTTAGAACTTGAACTTGCTTTTCTAACAAGAGAACAACATCTGATTCGACTTTCTCAGACAAATTTGTCATGAATGCAAATTTTTCTTTTGAAATAGATTGATGATCAGCCTTTGAATCCAACATGCTTGTTTCATCATGGACTCCAACACAACCTTCACCAGTTGCTTCACTATGAATTTCATCTTCATCTTGAGTGGATTCCGTCATAGTATCTTCATCCTGCACATGTTTCACAATCAATGCAGATGAATCAGCGAATTGGTTACCCCAATTATAAGTTTTATCTACTTGAGATACAAGGGCTTTTGTAGGTTCAGAATTAAATTTAGAGTTTGAAGAACTCCCTGAATTTGATGTGTTGTTGGTTCCAGAAGCATTAGCCTTGGGTGCAAATTTTTGGTATTCTTGCTTCTTCGGTTGAGAGCATTCTCAAGCAAAGTGTCCAAAATTGGAACAGTTATAACACCTCACCTTCGACTTGTCAAAACCAATTCTTCCTCCAGAATTCAGGTCTTTTCTACCAGTCTTTTTCAAGAATCTCTTCACCGTCCTAGCAAGCATGGCAAATTGCCAATTAATATCCACCAGCTCCAAATCATCAGGATCCACCTGATCATAATCTTCCTCAGTCAGTTCGGCATTGCTAACCTTTCCAGTAATAAGTCCATAGTAAGATGACACTAAAGCAGATACAAAGGCCATATAGTCTTCAGTTGTTGACACCGACATAGCCATCTTGCTCATGTTCATCAAATTACTTGCTGGGATTGATACATTACTCCCTCCAGAATTATAATTCTATTCATAACTATTCGAGCCCATTCCAGTTCCTGAATTTGAAACATGTCCAGGTAGATTTCCAGCTACGAAGGCTGTTGCTGGTGCAGAACTTGTTACTTTAGCCGACTTACCTGAAATTGTTGCTGCATTTGATCCATAGTACACATCAGGATTCTAGACTTCTGCAGGTGTAGTATTCACATTTTTCATCTCCAAGTCTCTAGCTTGCAATTTTCCCAACAGTTTCACAAATCTCAAAGCAGAATAATCTTTATCATTCATGATCATCAGCACATAAGATTCCCATTTTGATGGCAGACCTTCAAGCAATTTTTCCTTAAGCTCTTCGTCATCCTTCTTGATTTGAACAGTATCCATTTCAGACAACAAATGGTAATATCTTGAAATTAATTCTGGAACGCCTTCACCATCAAAATGTTTGAAATTGTCAAACTCCTTGTTTAGTACTTTCTTCTTACTCTTCTTGTATTGGTCGTTTCCTTCACACCTTTCTTTCAGCGTTGTCCATAATTCATTAGAATGTTTGCAACTTTTAAATTGGTGTAGCAACTCCTTAGGTAAAGCTTGAGTTAACAAACCATAGGCTTTTTGTTCTCTAACAAAATCAGCCTTTTGTTCAAGATCCAGATTCCTTTGCATTATAGGCACATTGTTTACTCCAACAGGATACACGTATGGTTTATCCATAGCAATCCATAAGTCTGGATCCGTCGTTCCAATATAAGCTTTGAACCTTTTCTTCCAATTAGCATAATACTCAAACTTGAGAAGTTTGGGAACTTTCTGAGTAGTCTCAATTTCATTGTCGTAATTCAATAAGGTTTGCATCTGAGATTGAATCGCAGCAAACGCTTGATAATGCGACATTTTGAAAAAGTTCAAATTTCTGATTGGTCCGAACTTGCTATAAACTCCGAACGTGCTCCGAACCTTCCCCGAACTCAAATACAATGTCCGAACGTCCTCTGAACCTGTCACCGAACTCAGGTTTTCTGAAACAGAGTCAAAACCTCCAAACTCTCACCGATCTCCCTCCGATCTATGTCCGAACTCTCACCAAAGTTGAATTCTTACCGAACTCTCTTCGAGATACCTCCGAACTCTCAACAAACGAAGAAACTGACCGAACTTCACTCCAATCTTGAAAATCGGTGCGGTTACGCCGAACTAGAGGTTCGGCCGAACGAGAAAATTTCGGAATTTTTTGGGTCTCACAGAAAAACACACTCAAACGAGCTCAGAACGATCAGATGAACAAAAACGGACAGAAATAAGGAATTGTGACGTAAATCATGATGTTTTTAACGTAATTTTTCAGATATGAAGATGAAAAACGAACTTTGAAACACACAATTGAACCAAATCGAACCAAACGATACCAGAAAGCTCTAATAACACTTGAAAACGCTGGAGCGTGGGATCGGTCTAGTTTGATATCAATTATGTAAACGAGAATGTAGACAAACGGTGTAAATATCAATACTCAATCTCTCATTAATGATAAACACGATTACAAGAGACTCAGAGTACAAAACACACACACTCTCAAAAGTTCGCTCAAAAACTAACTAACAAAGACAAAGCTACAACTATATATATAAGCATCGGCCGGCCGAACTCCAATGCTTGTCCGAACCTGAGGTTCGGCCAAGGCTCGACCAAGGTTTGGCCACCAGAAACTCTAGATGAAATCTTCAAGTCTTCGCTTTGTCTGATCCAGCTCGTTGCCACATCGTGTATCAACAATATTCTTGATCCTTTTCCTTTTATGTCAAAATTTGTAGAGACCCTAATTTTATAAATGCTTTTGCATTAGATGTTCTTGTGGGTTGTTTATAAATGTAATTGGGCTAATTTGTATGGGTTTAGGTTGGTTAAGGGGTCCGGTCGAATATAGGCTATGTGGGCCGAATTTTGCAGCTTGTTTCTCAAGTTTAGGTTTTGCCTATATAAGGAATAGCTAGTCTACTTGTTTAGGGTTGCTTCTTGTGTGTTTTGGTGTTCAAGTGTATCGAAATTCTCTTTGAAGAATTTCAGATTTTACAAGGTGTTGGCAATCGGATTTTCTCTAGTATTCAACAATCGGTTTGTGTTTCTTAATCATTTTCATACTTTTGTTATTGGTTATTTGTTTGTTCTTGAATCATCTCTAATCACTGGATTCCGCACGGTGATAAGTAGACTTTGATATCGCGAGAGGGGTTTAATCGATCCTTACAATTGGTATCAGAGCCAAGAAACGCAAGTTTTGAGGTTCCGCGATATCAGATTCAAGTTTTGGTAAACTAACGATTTGAGTTTTTGTGGTGTTTTTTAGTTCATAGCACTGTTCGGAAGTATCTTGCAGGTTCGACTCAAAACAGAAGACTTTTCGATCGAGTGTTTGACTTTTCGACCCAGTTCAAGGCTTTTCGATTGACACTTTTGATCGAAAAGCACATCATGTCGCACATTCTTGATCGAGAAAGTCCCCCTGTGACTTTTCGATCAGTCTTTGTTGCTTGTTCTCCAATCGGAAAGTCCCCTTTGAGACTTTTCGATCACCAGCCTCCAATCGGAAAGTCCCCTTTTGTGACTTTTCGATCGGAAAGTCCCCCTGTGACTTTTCGATCAGCTTCTCTTTTCGATCGGAAAGTCCCCTCTGAGACTTTCCGATCCGCTCACACTTTTCGATCGAGAAGTCTGCTTTTCGACTGACCCTCTGTCCGATCGAAAAGTTCTTTTCGACCAAGCCTTCCCGACCGAAAACCACTTTTCGACCCAACCACATTCCGATCGAAAATCTATTTTTCGACTCCAGCTTGTTTTTCAATGGCATTCGACATGTCAAATTTGTCCAGTGCAACCGTGGAGATGGACGCGAAGATCGGAACCAATGCCAGACCTACTCGTCTGATGTCTGGAAAAGATTTCACGAGCTGGAAATACCGGTCTGTGGACTATGTGAACTATAATGATCCTAAGATCATGCGTCCCGTTGAGGTGGTAGATTATGTTCCGAAGATAACTCCAACAGCTGGTCAGGAACCTCAACCCAAAGTAAAATCAGAATGGACTGAGGAAGAATGGGAAAAGGTAGAATGTGATAGAAAGGCCCTGGCTGCTTTGACCATGGCTTTATCCCCAGAGGTAGCTGAAGCCTTCAAGGAGTACAAATCTGCCAAGACACTTTGGGATGCTCTTGTTGCTGCATATGTAAGAAATGATGACATGAAAAAGTCTCGAAGGAAAACCTAAGGGAGCAATTCAATGAATTTAATTATGTACCTGGTGAAAACATTGAGACCCAGCTTCAGCGGTTCATCAAAATTGTGACAGGAATGAAAGATGCTGGGGTCACCTACACACAAGTGGAGGTAAACAAGAAGCTGGTAAACTCACTTCCACCAAATTGGGATAGTACAATTGAGTTGATAGAGAAGACGGTAGAAATGACCACTTCACCATTGAGTGAGCTTATGTCGACCATTAGAGCTTACGAAGAGAAGAAGTAGAAAAGAGCTAGAAAGTCGGGCAATGGAGCTTTAATGAACCAAGTCAATCAAGCTTTCATCTGATAACCAGCTGCAGTTCCTAGCAACTCACACTCTAATCAGATGGGATTTATTCACAAGCCACTGGGTCTAGCTCATTTGAAACATCCAACCTTATTTCATTAGATATAAATAATCTAACCAGAGACCCCAATTTTGCTATTAGTGTAGGTATTATGAGTTGCTATCAGGCGTTGCAGGTTCTCTTCTACCCACTGACTTAACTCCAGATGATGTCAATCAAGTCAACCCAGAAGACCTGGAGCACATGGACATTTCTTATCAGATGGGAATGTCAGCTTTAAGAGCTAAGTAGTTTATGGCCAAGATAGGGAAGAAGGATAGGAATGGAGGAAAAGGGATAAAGCTCAGCCTTTAACAAGGCGAACCTACGGTGCTACAACTGCAATGAGTATGGACACTATGCAAGAGAGTGCACCAAGCAAAAGGTTGAAAGAGATGTCAGAACTGATGATAGAAATAAAGGTGTGAGAAAGAAGACTGGGAAGAATGATAGGGCACTGGTGGTTCAGCACACACCAAGATATGATTGGACTACTCAAGTTGAAGATTTTAGTCTGACACTTGATCATGTGGCCCTCCTTGGAAAAGAAGGAGCACAGAAGGAAGCTGCTGAAGTCTGTCAGCATGCTTTCGTGGCAGAGATCACTCCAGGTTCTCAAGCCAGCACAAGCAGTATTGAGGTATGCTCAAATTCTAAATGTCAATCTGAGTTTAATGAATGTAAAGATTGGGAACGTAAGTTCATCAATGAAACTCTAAATCATGAGTCAACTGCTAGAGATATTAGGGAATATAAAAGTCAGAGTAGGATATTTAGAGAAAAACTGGAAGCTGCTAAGTTAGACATTAAAAATATTCAATCTCAGGTGAGTGATAAAAGTGCATGTCTTAGAATTGCTAACACTAAGGTTGAAAGTCTAACCAAGGAAGTAGAGGAGCTTAAAGCCAAAGTAGGAACCTCACAAAACAAAATTGAACGAAATGACAAGATTGTGTCTGAAATGTTGAACGCGAGTTCCCTGTTTTACAATACTGATGCTAGAATGCGGTATGTTAAAGGGAACTCATGTCTACGGTTTGGTGCCGATGATAACAATGAAAAATCTATGCACTCTTTCCCAATGCATTTAATGCATGAAATGATTCCTGATCATGAGATCTCTAAGACCACTTTAGAAGTTAAGGCAAAAATTGATAGAAAACTTGTTGCTTGTCCTATTAAGATATATGCTCCTGTTTATAACATTACTAACAATTCTACTTGTTGTGCAGATAAAGGTAATAAAGAAGCAGGGGTAGTGAATAGCAAGGAGGTTCCTAAGAGTCCAAAGACTGTTAAGTATGAGTTAAAACTTATGATTGTGGTGTGTTTAATTTTGGTAAATATGATGCTAAACCTGTGAAACCCATACGAACTGTTAAGATTTTAAGAAGGGGTAAGGGACCACAGGCTGCTGGTCCCAAACCCACAGGTGATGGTTTGTCTGGTGTGAAAGTTTCTGAAAATAAGAATAACAATGGTGACCAAAATGTGCAGAAAGTGCGGGACATTAGACCTCATGATTTTGTCCCGTACCGAGAAGTCAATTCTTCATATGACCAGTTTAAGCCGATACAACGGGAGTACATTTTAACCACAAAGCCACACGGTAAAACCCATTGGATCCACAAAAATTGTTCAAAACCAACCTGGATATCCACTAGGCATAACCAACAACAGGCTCCCGCGTATCCAAAGAAACAGTCGTGCCATGTCTGTGGTAGACCAGGACATGTGGCAAGAAACTGTTTACACCGGCCATATGAACCCTTCTGTCCCAAAAGGGTTCATCAGAGGCCCATTCCAAAGGACCAAATTAAATGTGACCCAACTCCAAGGCCTGGTCCTTCAAAATCAAAGGTGCAGAAACTGGCACCTCAGGGACACATAGTACATTAGAAACCCAAGGTTCCTAAGCAACAGCCAAAGACTGTTTTTATAGAAAACAAAGTGTTTCAGAAATCAGTAAAAAAAGTTCTTAAACCAGTTTGGATACCAAAAACTGTTGGTGTTGGAACCTAGTTGTTAGCAACACAAACCTTTTGTTGACTTATTTTGTAATTGATACTTTGGTTTGTAATTGACTTTGAATATGTACTTTATAAACTTTGTTTATATGTTAGCGTACTTGTTATGCTTCTTAGCGGACTTGTGTCTTATGAACTTAACGTACTTTTTTTACTCTTAGCGTACTTGAATGTTCACATCTTAGCGGACTTGTTTATTCCTAGCGAACTTGTTTACTTAGTGTATTGATCTTGTTCCTAGCGTACTTGATTTGTTCTTAACGAACTTGTTAGCGTACTTGTTCATGTTAGCGGACTTGTTATTGCTTAGCGACTGTAGCGACTTGATAATGCTTAGCGCACTTCTTAGCGAACTTGATAGTACTTAGCGTACTTGTTAGCGGACTGGTTACTACCTAGCGTACTTGTTAGCGAACTAGAAAAAGCTTAGCGAACTTGATTTAATGCTTAGGTAATGATTGTGTTGTGTCAAAAATTCTTTTCCCAGGCAAACTAGTAGTATAAATACTACTTGGAAAACCCTATTGAGCACGCATCAAGGTTTATTTCTCAGAGAGCCTCTTGTGTGTGTGTCCTTGGTGTAGTGTGTGTGTTCTTGAGTTTTAGAGATCATCCATCGGTGATCAGTGAGGCGAATCCAACCTGAATCGACCATCACACATGATTTCCGCACTTGTGTGATGAATCGTATGAGAACAACGAGCTCAAATCTGGTCTTGACAATTGGTATCAGAGCCTTGTTCTTCAATTTTTGAAGTTTTTCTCTAAATAGAGAAAATCTCATATGAGTTGTCGATTTTGGATGGATTTGCAGATTGTTTGAGTTGATTCTTGGTATAAATCACTCAACAAACTCAATGGTGTGCTCAGATTTCTGCAAAACTCAAGCAAAATGGTCCGATTTTTGGATTACAGCCATGAACAGTTAGCGAACTTCGGTTCCTGTTCTTGATAATTTTTTTTAAATTTGTTTTTCTGTTAAATCTCTATTAGAATTGATGATTGTCGAGTTTATGACTACTAAAACCGAACCTAATGCCACTAATTTCTCCTAAAAACATCAAGTATTGAAGATTTTAGAGGCTAAAAATGGTGATTTTTGGTGTTCTTCACATAAAGTTACTATTTCATTGATTTAGGTCATTTAAAGTGAGTTTTGGAGTTCGTGACAGTTGAGTAATCTATTCCTACATGAATTTCGAAACTATTGATGATCTTAAACATTGATTTTATCAACATTGATTTTTGAGTTTGAATTTGCTCAAGAACAAGCTGTTCAAATTTTGGCTAAGTCTGAAAATTTGACTTTTCAAAATTTTTGCTGAAATCTCGCTTACTAATGACTAATGATGTTTATCATTGTTTGTCTTGTAGGATTTGGGTGATTTCACGCATTTTACAACTTTGCAAGCAAGTGAACCGATTTCATCCCGTTTGACCCGTTAGCCTACTTTGTCTCGAAATTGACAAGTGTTGATCATTTCAACATGTCGGATCACTTCACTCCTGCCACTCAAGGCAACAATAGGCCTCCCAAACTCATGGGGGCAAGTTATTTCGATGATTGGAAGGCAAAATTCCTGTCTTACCTGGAATTCGTTGACTTTGACCTGCTGACTTCTGTAGTCGAAGGTCCTGCTGTGTTCGAAGTGGAAGAGGCCACCATTACTAGCACTGCAACTGTTGCCACTGGTGCTGACCCTCCTCCTAAGAAGATGATTCCCAAACCAAGAAACAAGTTGGATGTTGCTGAAAAGGTCCAATTGAAAACTGACATGCGTGCACTTGGTTGCATAAAGATGGCTATTAATGATGAGTTGCAATACCAATTTCGTGATGCCACATCGGCTCATGAAATCTGGGAAGGATTGGAAAAGAAGTATGAAGGAAACCCGGCTACTAAGGAAAGAAGATTGGAAAAGATCAAGTTGGCATTCAACACGTTTTCTCACAAGCAGGGCGAATCACTTGAAACTCATGTCAATCGATTCTGCCGCATTATCACTGAGATGACGACAAAGAACATCCGACCTGAAAACAGTGCCATCATCAAGAAGGTCCTTCATTCCTTTCCTCAAGAGTTTGCTCCATATGTGACTTACTTGATCGACAGTAATGATCTTTCTACTGCCGACTATATGGATTTGATCGACAAGGTTCGTGAGTATGAAGTCCGAGCTGTTGAGCGCAACGGAAAATATCTCATGGGTAATGTAACTGTTAGGAGTTCTTCAACTGCTCCCAATGCTACGTTCATTGCTCCCGACCTAGATGATGAGTTCCAATTCTCTGCTCCTTCAAGTCAAAGCCCACCTGCTACTGCTTCAACTCCAGCCCCTCCTCCAACTGAAGCTGTCATTACACCTATCACCGGTCAGACTCCAAATGTGACTTTTGTGCAACAATCTCCAACTGGTTACTATGTTCAGCAATCATCTCCTGCTTCTCAATCGAACACAAGCATGGATTCCGACCTGTGCAACGCTTTACTAGCTTGCATGAATTCACAGATGTCCGGAAGTCTTGAGTCCGTGACCGTCTGTCAAGAAGACTTAGATCAAATTTCTACTGATGATCTTGAAGAGATAGATATCAAATGGAAAATGGGTATGATAGCTGCTCGAACTCGCAAGTTCTTCAAGAAGACTGGAAGAAAGCTATTTAAAGCTCCCTCAAACACCAACATCGGCTTTGACAAGTGAAAAGTTCAATGTTACAACTGCCAAGAACTAGGGCACTTTGCACGTGAATGTCCTAAGCCGAGGACATGGAACGGGCAATCCAATTCTGGAGGAAGTAACCAGACATATCAAAAGCAGGGTAGTGGTGGTACCCAATCTTATCAGAAACAAGGCAGCTCGTCGTACCAAAAACCACAAGCCAATAACTCCAATGTCTCTCAACGTGGATCGTCATCTTTTCAACAACCACAAAGATCGGACGATAGTAACAAGGTTTTGGTATCACTTGAAGACACCAACTACAACTGGACCTCCTCGTCTCAGAATCCATCTTTTTGCCAGACCAACTATACACTCGTGGCAAATGAAACTGAGGGAGAGATAGACATGTCTAACATAATTGATCCTCTTTTTCCCACTAACTTCTGTTTGATGGCTGGAATTGATGAACCTACAGAAGACAATGCTCAAGATGCTGGAACTGTTACTGCTGTGAGCTCATCCGAAGTTGAATCTGAAGCAAGTAAGAGGCTTGTAGAACTTTAACGTGAAACCATCCCTGATAAGGTAAAACTTGCTTTATGTTCTGAAAAATGTGTTGAGACGGTAGCTCGCTATCGCGCTTACAACATTGAATTGGTTGGTAAGGCGAAAGAGAGTGAGAGTCAAGTTGAGAAGCTAAAAGAAAATGAGAAAGACTTTTCGATTAAGATCAAGTCTTTACAAGATGACATTGAGGTCATGAAGCATACGGAAACAACTCTGACAATTCAGATAACTGATCTTTTGGAAAAACTAACTTCTCTGAGGACGAACTATGCTCAGGCTCGAGAAACCATTGATTTGTTAAAACTCAATCCGGCAACTCTTGGTAACACTGTTGGCCGTGATATTTTTTCTAGACTTAAAACTGGACTTGGTTTGACACGGGAAATTGATGATAGTGATGCTGAGCATTCGCTTAACCATAACTATTATAAAATTCCTGAGTTAACCAAAATCAATTCAAAAAGTCATTTAAAATTCATTAATCCTGAGTTGGTTCCGAGTGCTTCCGAAATCCAAAAGATGGAAGATCAGCTCTCTACCCACACGAGTGGATCTGATCTCCCACCTACCGATGTCGCACTTCACTTTAGTGAAGTCAATTTTGACATTTTAAAAGATGTTGATACAAGCTTTTCTGAGACTCTAACCAAAGAGGCAGCTGAACATGAATTCCTTGACTTGGTCAAAACATCTGCCGTGGATGGTCAATCGTTTTTGTTTGACGACAACTACGAGATTTTCAAAACTCCTGATGCTCCAAAACGAGCTAAGACCACATGAAGGCGAAAGCCTAAGCAGAATGCCGCCAAGGGATTCACGGATCAGTCTGATGTGAATGAGGATGAGTTCAATCATGCATTTGCTGAAATGGCACTCAAACATGGTAAGACTGTCATGCACACACAAGCTGGTCTTGTGATCACCGATGGTAACGTGAAGGCTATTCCGAGAACTTCATCAGGAACACCACAAGCTGTGCAATCTCCAAAATCAAGCAAATCTAAGGCCATTGTTGAAAGTTCTGCTCCCACTGGAGCTGTTGACTCTAAAGTTGAAACGGTAAAGATTGTCAAACCAAAGTTGAAGAGTGTTCCGAAAGTAACTGGTGCAACCTCCTCAACAACTGCTGAGTCTGCATTGATCGTGGTAGAGTCTTCTGCTCCAATGACAGAAAGTGTTGAAACTGTTGTTGTCGAGAAGAAGAAAAGAACAAGAAGAAGGAAGAAGAAGGTTGTTGTCGATGATGAGAAGACTCCTGTTGCTTCATCTGGTGAACCCACTACTATGGTTCCCGTTGCTGAACCTGCTGCTTTTACTGCTCAAAGTGCACCGTCTGTGCAAAATGTTTGTGCCATCTGTGGCAACCCTCATCACGATGCAAGCATGTGTATCTACAACCAAGGGTACAATGCCTATGGCAACGCACCAATGCCACCTGCACACTATTATGAGCAACAAGCAACTGCTGGTCAGAGTACACACCTCCACTCGAGAAACTATGGAAATTGCAGTGAAGACTTCATGGATCTGCGGGATGATTCTATGTTCCAATAGTCTTATCCCAACCAACCGTATATTCCGAGTCAAGCCCCGTATCTACCACAAGGCTTAGGAGGAAGCCTGTATTCATATCAGCCTCACATTAGGCAACCACCAAGGATGAAAGGACCAAGTCCGACTCCAATCAGGTCATGAAACCCAAGGCCAAGAACCGACTTTCTACCAAGGCCATTTCTGTCTCAAAGGCCAATGATTGCTCCAAGGCCTGCAACCACTTTCATTCCACCATCTGTCATTCAATCAGCTTCGTCATCTTCTTCTGCACCACCTCCATCCACTGTGAAGAAAACTGTTGTAAAAAAGACACAGGGTCAAGGTGACCAGGGTCCCTCCTTAAACTAATCATTTTCTTTACTTGTGCAGGGACGTACCCGGAAAGCTGTAAACACATGGTACATGGACAGCGGGTGCTCCAGGCACATGACAGGGAATAAGAATTTGATGTCTGATGTCAAAACAATATCTAACGGTAGTTCTGTTGCCTTTGGGGGATATGTATATGGTGGAAGAATAATAGGAAATGGTCTCTTAACAAACGGAGAAATTTCATTTGATAAGGTAAACCTGGTATCGAATCTGAAGTTCAACCTACTCAGTGTGTCACAAATCTGCGATAACCAAATGCCTATGGTGTTCAATGATCGCGAGTGTCTAATTCTGAAGCCTGGTCTCAAGATTCCTGAAGATCAGATCTTGTTTCGTGCACAACGAAGAGGAAACCTGTATGCTTTGGATATGAAGGAAGCTAAGCCAGACCATCGCATGTTTTCTAGTAAAGGAATCAGAAGAAGACTCAACCTTATGGCACCGGCGAATGGGTCACGTCAACTTTAGGAACATGAATCGACTTGTAAGAGGAAAACATGTTGATGGGTTACCGGACAAAGAATTCGTCCATGTCGATCACTGTGTCACGTGTTCCAAAGCAAAACAGCACAAGACGTCTCACAAGTTGAAGCCACCTGGTAGAACAACGACGATTCTTCAGTTACTCAATCTTGATCTTTTCGGCCTGATGAACATCACGAGTTTAGGGGGAAAGTCTGCCTTGTTATCACTGACGACTACTCCAGATACTCATGGGTGTTCTTCCTGAGAGAAAAGTCCAAGACAGCTGAGATATTGAAGGATTTCGTTACTCGCATTGAAAACGCCAGCAGAGAGAGGGTCAGAATAATCAGATCAGATAACGGGACGGAGTTCAAGAATCAAACGTTTGACGCTTTTTGCAATTTGAAGGGCATCACTCGACAGTTCAGTTCACCGTACACGCCACAACAAAATGGTGTAGCAGAACGGAAGAATAGAACCATCATTGAGTCTGCCAGAACCATGCTTGCGGAATTCTAACCTTAAACTCTCTTTTTGGGCAGAAGCAGTGAATACTGCGTGCTACGTTCTGAACAGAACGCTCTTGGTCAAACATGCTAACAAGACGCCGTTCGAACTATTTTCTAAACAAAAACCTGTTTTATCAAGACTTAAACCGTTCGAATGTCCTTGTACTGTACTTATACAGTCTGATCAGTTAGCCAAATTTGCCCCTCGGGCAGATGAAGGTTATTTTGTTGGATATTCTATGTCCGCAGCGGCGTATCGAGTATACAACAAAAGAACTCATGTGATCATGAAGTCGTGCAATGTTACTTTTAACGAGCACACTCAGAACACTCGAGAACCTGATTCAGATAGCATGTATGACCTTGACACTCTTTCTTCTACTTTTAATATTGTTAATTCTGGTCTTTCAGGAAATACTATCTCAGATGCTGATGCTTTTGAAGAAAATTTTCCGACCTTTGAGCCATTTGCTCCGGTTTCTTCATCGATTTTGGGAACTATCTACTCTGCAGACCCTCCTAATCTAACGTGGGGAAATCAGACAAGTGAGTCAATGAATCTGTCTGGAGAATCAACCTCTTCTGTAACTCCTGATGAACCAGTAATTCCAGTACCAGATCCAGTTATGGTAGAAACAGAATCATCACCTGCAGTAGTTCAGGGGGAAACCAACACGGAAACTGCTCCTGAAAATCATGATTCTAATTCTAAAGTTGAAGCTGAATTTGACACCGGTGAGGTCCCGGGAAATGATCTGCAAATTGGGAACCTTGAATCTACCATCGAAGACACCGTTGTTGAAGAGTCAAGGGTTCATAAAATTCATCCAACAAGCCAGATTATAGGCCCCGTAGACAAAAGGATCACCCGAAGACAAGTAGAACATGCCAACTCGTGTTTCTTCTCATGCTTCATTTCACAAGAAGAACCAACTTCTGTTGCTGCTGCTCTCAAAAATGATAATTGGATTGATGCCATGCAAGCAGAGTTACTTCAGTTCAAATTGCTCAATGTTTGGCATCTTGTTGAAGCTCCAAAGGGTGTTGAACCCATACCGGTCAAGTGGAGTTTCAAGAACAAACGAGACGACCGTGGAATAATAATAAGAAACAAAGCTCGATTAGTAGTGAAAGGTTACATGCAAGAAGACGGCATCGATTATGACGACGTCTATGCACCTGTCACTCGTCTAGAAGCCATTCGGATTTTCTTAGCTTATGCTGCGTCTATGAACATCACGGTTTACCAACTAGATGTTAAGACTGCCTTCCTGTATGGCGAGCTGGATGAGGATGTGTACGTACAGCAACCTCCCGGGTTTGTGAACAAGTCATTTCCAAACAAATGTTATAAACTTGACAGAGCCCTTTATGATCTACATCAAGCCCCGAGGAAGTAGTACGAGACGTTGTCAACATATCTGCTGGAAAATGGGTATAAAAGGGGTGTCATTGATCAGACTCTTTTCATTCAACACGTCGGGAAGGATATGCTTTTGGTTCAAGTATACGTTGATGATATCATCTTTGGGTCAACGAACGAGAATTTGTGTCATGCATTTGAGGACTTGATGAAGAAAAGGTTTAAGATGAGCGCCATGGGTGAATTAACCTTTCTCCTGGGAATTCAAGTGAAGCAGTCACCAGATGGTATACTGATCAGCCAAGGGAAATACGTTAAAGAAATTCTGAAGAAGTTCGGTTTTCACGACTCTAAGGGATTCTCTACACTAGTGGAAACTCGTCACAGACTGAATACTGATGCTCATGGTATCTCGGTGGATGAGCACTTATACCGTTCAATGATCGGGTCGTTGATGTATTTGACGGCGAGTCGTCCCGATATCATGTTTGGAGTCTGTCTCTGTTCGCGATTTCAGAGCAAACCAAAGGAATCACATTTGACTGCGGTTAAGAGAATTTTTCGATACTTGAAGTCGAATCGTATCCGTGGGCTGTGGTATCCAAAAGATTCGGCCTTCGATCTTAGAGCCTTCTCGGATAGTGACTATGCTGGTTGTCAACTCGATCGAAAGTCTACAACGGGTGGAGCTCAGTTTTTGGGAAACCAACTCGTGTCATGGCAATGCAAGAAACGGACTACGGTGTCCGTGTCAACTGCTGAGGCGGAATACATCGCTGCTGCATCATGCTGCTCTCAAGTTCTCTGGATCCAAAATCAATTGCTGGACTACGATTTGAATTTCATGAGCACTCCTATACATATTGATAATTTTGCTGCTGTTTCTATTGTTAAAAATCCAATTCAGCATTCTAAGACTAAGCATATAGAGATTAGACACCATTTCATTAGGGATTGTGCTAAGAAGAAACTAGTCACCTTAGTTCAGATTGATTCAGAAAATCAGTTAGCTGACCTATTCACTAAGGCCTTTGATATGTCTAGGTTCAACTTTCTGGTTACCTCTATAGGTATGATCAACTTTGACTAGGACTGGAACTTCTTGCTCTCTGATACGTTAGTGTCTTACTCTCTAGGTTGCTTTTCTTAGTGAATAGTCTGTGTATATATCTTATGTCTTGCCTGCCTCTCACTAAAATCACAAAAAAAAAAGATTTTACACTTCTTGCTTGTTTTGTATTTATTGATGAATTGCTTATTTTAGCTTATGTTATTGTTTTTGTTACTCTTTTGACTCACTTGAGTCTGTTCCTATGTTGTTTGACTTGTTTTGCCTAAGAAAAATATTTCAGTATGTTTGTGTCTCGAGTCAAAATGATTTATGACCAAAGGAATTACTTTTCATTTCATTTAACTTGTTTTTGAGTCTATCTGCTGTGCCTGCATCTGTGGAAGATAAAACCAAACATAATGTCAGTTCTGTAATTTTTAGTAAAGTGTTTATACACATGTGCAGTGAAACTAGCAGAAAAATACCAAAAACATTGAAAAAAGCTAAAAACCTTTTGGTCTGTGGTCGGACAATATGTGAGGAACATGATATAATTCTGGTCTTGTAGATCTAACCATAGGATATGATCCAATCGACCGGTAATTCTATCATTTGATGTGTCGGTAGGCTCGACATACTTAGAAGTAGACTATTTCTGTGATTACACATTTAATTTGCTTGAAAATGTGAACCTTTAAGTCTACCGGAGCAAAATTCTTTAAATTTGCCTAAGTCCGAGCTAAGTACGATATGCCAACACACACGAATATTTCTTTAGCATTAAGTCCCTGATTTCACTCATCAGCACACCATCTTTTTTGCTTACGCAAAGACCTTGGTGTCACTTCATCCATCAATAAATCCGTGGCACATCTGCTTTGCGAAAGCTATGACCTTGTGACCATGCGATCCCATCATCACATTCATCATTTATCCGTGACACATCTGTTTTGCGAATGCAATGACCTTGTGTTCACGCGATCCATCATTATATCCATTCATGAAATCAGCTACTTAACACTAAAGAAATAGGGGGAAATAAAATATGTTGTCATATGTTGAAGAAATTCCATATGTACATTTTTAAATTCTTATGTGTGTGGGTTGTATCCGAAGTACAAAAATGGCCCATGGTAGAATTCTGGTGACTTAAGTTGTATATAAGGTTAATCACATCTTTCACTAACCGAACAAAACATGATAAAAATATATCACATAAATTTGTTGAAAATTACCTTGTCTGAGCTTAAGTGGACAAACAATACCGACAATCTGACTTAAGGTACCGGATCCGAAAGGTGATTTGAATTGTTAGTGTTATTGATCACGTAATTGATCGGTATGATTCTAAACATGTCTGACCACGACCATACAAAATATGTGAATCCTCAAAGCCAATGTGCTTGAATTTCCAAGTTTGGTGAAAAATTGACCAACTTGTACTAAAATTAAACTTGGTATTGGTTAGAAATGAACCAACTTGAAAGAAAATGAATTCTTGAGTTCGGGTGGAAAATTGACCCAATTCGGATAAAAATGGAAATTTTGAGTTCGGGTGGAATTTTTGACCAATTAAAGTCAAAATTTAGGTACTAGGTGTGTCATCATCAAATTTGTTGAAATATACAGATACTTGGTTTATATATTGAAAATTTATCTTCCTGGTAGGTTACTGGTGGCAGACATACTTTACCAGTTTTAAGTTTTTTAGTTAATTTGCAAACTTGTTAAATTTTGGTAAATTTTTTAGACTTAGAAAATTTTCACTTTCTATTACAATTCTGCTCTTAGCGGACTTGTTTTTGCCTTAGCGAACTTCTGTCTGAGGCAAGTCCGCTAAGTATGCTCAATAAGTTTGCCCTTAGCGAACTTGTTTGAATGAATTGAAAATGTTGTGTATGTCTTTCATGAAGTCCGCTAAGAACGAATTGTTCTTAGCGAACTCTTTTGTTATTGTGTCTTGTATTTTGGTGAGAAGTCCGCTAAGTAGATTTTGTCCTTAGCGAACTTCTCCTGTGTTATTTTTTATTTTTGCTTAAGTGTTAGAGAAGTCCGCTAAAAAGGATTTTGCCTTAGCGAACTTCTCCACTTACATTAAAATCTACTGAGGCTAAACTGTTCTTAGCGAACTTGTTTTTGCCTTAGCGGATTTCTTTTTACTTAGAAAATTTTTTGGTGTCTCAAGTTCAAATTGGCCTTAGCGTACTTGATTTTGCCTTAGCGAACTTCCTAGCTTAGCTAACTTCATTTTAGGTTTATCGAATTTGTTTTAGCCTTAGCGAACTTCCTAGGTTAGCGAACTTCAATTAGGCTTAGCGTACTTCTCTGAGGCCTTAGCGAACTTGTTTTAAATGACTCTTCCTTTAGCGAACTTGTTTCGGTCTGCTTTTACTTAGCGGGCTTGGAGATAGCCTTAGCGAACTTCTTTAATTTTAGATATTTTTTCAAGTTCGCTAAACCCTACACTATATAAAGGAGACTTGGTCGTTTTTATTCATTCACACTTTCAAAACACACAACCGCTCTCACATACGAACCGGCGACTCTCTCCCTTCCACTGTTCGATCGAAAACCTCCCATTCTCTCTCGAATCTGTCGTTCTTGTTGCAATTAGGGTTGATTCACACACTCTTCTTGCATCCACAGGTTCGATTTCACTCTCATTTTAGTTGTTTTTGGTTTCGGTGATGATGATGAGTCGTAGGTCCGATTCTCACTTTTTAGGGTTCTAATACATTAATTTGATGTAAACTACAGATTTGTTACATCTTTACTTGATCCTAGTTCTCTTGTGCTCAAGTTAAAGGTATGTGATTCGAATCTCACCTTTATCATTTTGAATCCGAGAAAGTTGATATACAGGGGTCCAGTTATATGTTTTGAGCATAAAATTCCTTTGAGTGTTTCATAACAGTTGGTAGCTATTGTGTACTTGTTAATCAGTTTGAACCCTAATGGTTGTTTAGATTGATAAAAATTAGGAGTTGTGATCCTTAGTTATATGAATACTTAAGAATTTTATATTTTGGAACTTTGGTTAGCTTGATAGAACTCAATGTGGCTAATGTCAATTCAGTTTAGTTAACTCAAATCTGATTGTGTATATATGCCTGTGAGTTTACTTTTAGCCACTTTGAAGTTTCAATTTGTTTTCCCTCATGACTGGTTTGACTTAATGAATTCCACATTGTGTTGAAATTATCTTGTCACCTATCAAAATTTGTTATGCTTTATTGTTCATGTCCAATTTGATGAGACTTAAACTTGAATAACTGCTGATAATTGTTGATTATAATAGTCACCCATCAGTTAATGGATTAAGTTTAAAGTTTCTCAAGTTATGCCTTTAAGTTCAATTTGCCTATATCTTTCTGTGTTTGTCAAAAATTTTGAAGTCTAACATAACTTGTCTGATCACAAAACATAACTTCTTACTGTTAAGAGATTGATCAAGAGCATTGCATCTTTTTCATTGATCTTAGCAAATCATAGATCATCAAAAAGGTATGTTGTTCTATCAAATGGCAGTGAGTGTTAAGACTCAATTTTGGCTACACAGGGGCAATCTTTATTATATTATTTTAGTTTATCTGATGATTACTTGATTTCTAATATAAATTGCTTGATCCCAGCAGATAACTCACCGAGTCATTGAGAAATACACTTCATCTTATATTAGATCTTAATCATCCTTAGATCTTCAGAAAGGTATGTGTTTCTCAATATAAGCATTATGTTGTTAATCAGGTAGTGCATCACCTTATTAGTTTTGTGTGTACTTGTATGTCTTTCTCTGTGTAAATTGACATCCAATTGAGCCTAACACTGGTGGTTTAGCCTGGTCAAGATCCACATGGGTCTGAAACAGGTCAATAACTCAGGTGAAGGGATCTTGGACACAGTTAACACTAAGATAGACATAATTGAATGTCTTGACATATATAAGTTAATTTGACCACTTTTGTGAACTGATTGATAGCATATCTACATAGGATGTGATCTATGATACCTCTAAGGTTCATATGAACTATCTTAGGTATTTAAGCTCTGTTTGAATACTCATTTGGTCATTTTGACTTTAATAAGTCAAATTTTGCATGAAATTGTCTTTATGAGACTTAAGTGACTGTTTTAGCTTAAATGTGAATTTGGTGACTTGGTTATGTGTTGTTCAACCTATATATGCTTGTATTTGAGTGTTAGGATTAAATCTGACATGTAAAGACCCCATCTAATCTGTTAAGCTTGGATAATCACATCTTGTCCTCTAAATGATCAAATTGAACCAATTGACCCATCAGGACCTCTTTCTTGCTTATAATTGTTAATATGACTTTGTTGCATCTAGACAATCCTTGTTTATGATGATATATGATTTACATTCCTTGTTGTCATTTCTAAGTATAGTGAATCTGCATGTGAGACCATTCTGGTCTTAGCGGACTTGATTAAGTCCTTAGCGTACTTCATAGCCTGCTTAGCAAACTTCTTTTGTTCTTAGCGAACTTGTTCCATTGCTTAGCGAACTTGTTATAGTTCCTAGCGAACTTGTTCACTACTTAGAAAACTTAATGAGTTCTAGCGGACTTGTTGTTGAGCTTAGCGGACTTGAGTCAATTCATTGTAAATGGTTATATCTCAAATATACTGGAATTGTTCTGAATGTTTGACAAGTCATTGCTACACTTATTGCATGCATTTAACTGGTCTTTGAATCTTTAGCTTATTTATATTCCAACTTTACTGTCTTACATTTCAAAGCACTGTTTTTATTCAAATCAAGGAGTTCACAAGCTCGTGTGGAACCAAGTCCCAATGTGACTTTCCCTGAACTGACTTGACAAATTGGGATAACCTAATCATCTAGATGTTGATCCCAGATTGCCAAAACCTCCTGTACTTGATATCTATGACTGTTGTTGAGACAAGTAGTAGAATTCTCCTTGAAATTCTCCTTGACCCTCCAACAAATCAGAATTTTGTTAACCTATTCTCTAATTGGGTCATTTTTCAATATTCATGCAAAATCATTCAATTAAGTCAATGTTAATGGAGATTTAGATCTGGCTCCTTGTTTTTCCAGATTTTATTACATTACACACAACTTTTATTTTTTCCTAAGATACTTACATTTTGTTTATCATGACATTCCGGTTGCTTGTGATCATTTTGAAGTATATGCACTATATGAGTTAGTTTATGTCATTAATACTCAAATGAAAAGCTCTGTCACTATCACGGGTTTAGTGTGACATGACATTCATCTAGTGTTAAATTAGATATAATCTTGTAATTCTATATGTGCAGATGCCTCCCAGACAAGCTGCAGAAGCTTTAGAGTATGGTCTCCTGCACAACGGAAGGTGCATATTTAACAAAAACTGGGAAGGTGCTAACGAGCAAGCTCTTGATCTTTTGCAACAATCAAGTTGGGCAACATCCATGCAGATCAACCCTGTTATCTACAAGGGTATTAATGAAGCATTCTGGTACAATGCTGAATCTGCTGAGCTTGACGATGGAACAAGTGTGATAAGGTCAAGAATTCAGAATATTGATGTTGAAATCTCTGAAGAAAAGATCAGAACTGTCCTGGATCTGCAAGATGCTGACCTGCCCAAGACTTGCACTAAGGCTCAGTGGCAGTCAACCATTACAAGAATGGGATATTCAGGTATCTTTCTTCCTGATGTCAGCAACAAAGTTCAGAAGACTTTATTTCCAACAAATTGGAAGTTTATTACCAATTTCTTCATTGCGGCAGTTGGACACCGCAAGGCAGCTCCAGATGACTTTATTGATGATACCGTGTGTGCTATCCATGGGTTCGTCACTGGACAGGGTTTCAATCTTTCCCACCAACTACTGAAGTGGATGATTTCTAACCTTCACCCCACTGGAAGGCAAAAGAAGTTTCTGATGTACCCTTGATTTGTACAAGCCATCTTAGACCATTACTACCCAACCTTGGTGAAGCAAGGAGAAACATTCTCCACAAGTACAATGAATACTGGCTCGTATAGTAAGTACCACAAAGGTAAGTATCAAGGGAATGAGGTGCCTTTCTTTCCCGAGATGATTGCTCGAATAGCTCCTATTAATGCTGAAGGAGATATTCAGATGGGTGAAGCTGCAGTGGAAGCACAAGTTGAACCTACTGATGCGGCTCAAGTCCACCCTGAATTGGACTTGAATGCCCCAGTTGCCACATATCCTGCTGCTGCTGCTGAAGACCTTAGGAATCTCCAGGGTGATAATGTTGAAGCTTCTGAGCATATGGAACCTTTAAGTCCAGTGAATGTGATCTCATCAGACGCTGAGGAAGGTGATGACACAAATGATGATGAATCCTACTCCTCAAGCTCAGATGACAGTCCTCCACAAACTGAACAGATTCATCCTCGGAAAAGACAAAGGTGTAGAAGCATATTCCTATGCTATGAGTGTCTCGTGTATTGTATCTATGTGAGCAGGTCTTTGTATGAAGTGTGATGACTATATCATTGGCACCAGACCAGATGGTCCGGCGGACCAAATGGTCCGGGCGTACCATTTGATACGCAGCCTATGTAGTCACTTACTATAAATAGGTTAGTGTTAGAATGTGCAGGCAACTAGTTGAACACTTCTGTCATTCTACACCTTTCTGTGTGTGTTTCTAGAGTGAGAAACTAGAGAGAGTTCATTGTAATCTCAAGTGATTCAATAACAATTCTCTTATTTACATCCGTGTTCATTACATTTGATCAAAGCATGCAGTAGTAAGATCGTTTCTCGTTTCTACAAGTGGTATCAGAGCTTTTGGTTGCTCTACTACTGTGTTTTTGATCGATTTTCGGAGTTTTAGAGAGAGAAAGCTTGGGTTTGGTAAGTTTTTCTTCAATTTCTTCCGATTCTGAGTGATTCCAAGGATAAAAATGATTTCTGTATGCTCCTGGAGTGTTTTCGCATCATATTGATCCAGCTTTCAGCTTCAATTGTCAAAATTCGTGAAAATCAGTCAATTTCAGCTTTATTTGCGTCTGGTCCGCTGATAGATCAGCTGGTCCGCTGACTGGTCCGCCCAGGCAATCTTCAACGAACTGGTCCGTGGCGGTTTTGGCGTATCACATCTGGTCCGCTGGTTTATTTGGTCCGCCGTACCAAATTTGATCCGCTGAAGATATCTGGTCCGCATCTGATCCGCTAGTATAATTCTGGTCCGCTAGTTCATCTGATCCGGAATCTGGTCCGCTAGTACGAATTTGATCCGCCTGATTGTTTTGGTCCGGAACTGGTCCGTCGATTTGTTTTGGTACGCTGGCAGAATAGTGACCTTCACTAAAACTGACGTAACTTGCAAACCGTTTGGAGTTACGGAACCCAATACCAGTCAAAACGTTCGTCTTTCCGAGATCTAGGACTTGTACCGGCCTATGGCCAGTACCGTCTAGTTTTGACCCCCAAAATCCGCTTGGAAGACCTTCATTTTTGAGTTTGAAGTTTTTGAAGTATCATTTTCGGTGAAAAATGTCCGATTTTCAAGCGTTTGCGGCTATGCAAAGCACGGTACAAGCTATGATCAATTTTGATAATGAAATAGGAACAAGTCAGAAAGTTCCCAAGTTGTTAAAGTTGGAAGATTATCAAAATTGGAAGCAACGTTTTTCTGCATACATTAGCACAAATGATATTGATTTATGGATTCCAATTCATAAGTTGTATGTACGTCCAACTGCAGATGGCGAGTATAAAGAGATTCAAGATTTTGATAAGGATGAAAGAAAAAGTTATGAACTTGAACAAAAAGTTTATGGTTATCTTACCATGGTTTTACCTACCGAGTTGTTGCATCAATTCAGTACTTGCAAGAAGGCTAAACAGTTATGGGATGCGTTATCTGCTTGATGTGAAGGCAATGATCAATATAAGAAGAGTAGACGAAAAGTTTTGAACAAGGAATTTGAGAATTTTCAACAATATGACAAAGAAAATATTTCTGCTCTTGTTTCAAGGTTTTCACATCTAATTAGTGAAATGAAAGTTGTCAAGATTGAAAAGACCGAGGAAGAATTGAAAGAAAAATTGATGGAAGCATTACCAGAGAAATGGGAAAGTTATGTGTTGTTGATTACTCATGATAAAGACTATTCCACATTATCATTTCATGATTTAACCGGAAAGCTTCATGCTCGAGAAATGGAAATGATGAATTCAAACAAGTCTACTGCTCAATTACAAAATCCTGAATTATATCATGGACAAAATTCTGCAAGTATTAATGCAAAGGCAAAATCATTCAGTGTTAACTCATCAAATCCACCTCAAACTGCTTTTGTTGTTGGTCATGGTTCAGCAAGTTCTGGAAATTCTTCAAGAGGATGTAACTTCACTGTTCCAAATCATTCAAGTCAGACTTCGTTTTCTGCAAAAACACCTGATGAGCACTTGGCATTAATCTCAGCATTGTTATCTTCGTATTATGGATTGTTGAATGGTGGTTTGACAACATCTAATCTGATTGAAGAAGATTTTGATCAGATTGATCCAGATAATCTTGAGCAAATGGATATCAATTGGTAACTGGCAATGTTAGCTCAGAGAGTTAAAAGATTCAAAAAGAAGACAGGATTTCAAAGTTTAAATCCAGATGGCAAGGTTGGAATAGATAAGTCAAAAGCAAAATGCTTCAAATGTTCTAATTTTGGACATTTTGCTCGTGAGTGTTCAAAATCAACTGCTTCTTCATCAAAGTCTTCAACAGCCTTGGTGTCTCAAGTTGATAAACAATATGATTGGGGGCAAACTTCTAATTCTCCAGTTGCTTTAATTGCCATTGCTCCTGCATCCAATGACGGTTGTGATTAGGATGCTGATGTACTTGAAGCATTTGAAAAAGCACGAACATCAAATAAAGGCTATGATTGGGCTACTGATGACATTAATGATGAGTCTGCATGGACTGGTTCATCTTCAATTGTTGGAACTTAAAATCTATGTGACTGACGCCATCAAATCTATTTACTGAAGCATTCGACTGAAGAATCCATGTGAATTGATTCAGAGACGCGGGTTGTGATGCTCGAGGCTTGCATTTTGGACCGAAGACCGTTTTCCAGAAAAGTCAACCGTTCGGGTCAACGGTTAACGTAAAAGTCAACGGAAGATCGGTTCGAGCGAGTCAAGCTTCGGATTAATTACATCAACTTTGATTTAATTAATATTTATGTTATTTGTCTTTCTTATAATTTTCAGTTAAGTTATGTTTTTCTGTTGTTAGTCACCCTCACTATATATATAGTGAGGGTGCCCATTACAAGAAAGGAGTCTCCGAGTGTGGAGATGATGAATTTCTTGTAGAGTGTGAGATTTCCATTCTAGAGAGAGAGTGAGTCATGGATTCTAGAGAGAGAAAGTGTTCTTCATGATTTCTTGTAACTAATCATTCGGTTATATGAAATCATTCGATATGTTCTTCATCTTTCTTGTTTATGATTATTCATGATTCATCATCATCATCTTCTTCATTTGTATTGAGTTTTCGAATCCGAACTCGTTCTTGCTCAAGATCGAGATTCTTGTAGTGAAAATCGGTCCTAACAAATGGTATCAGAGCGGGTACCGATCAGATTCATCTCACCGTGAATCTGGTCACTCGAATTTGATTTTGAGCTTGAATGGGTGAAGGTGATGAAAACCCACCTTTAGAGACTTTTTTCTATTTTTTCTTCATTTCTGGATGGATTCTGATGATATGGATGATAGATTCATGTTTGGGAGTGCATCTGGATGTTATTTAGTGCTTTACATCTTCAGATCTGGTGGAAAAATGAAGATCCGAAGCTATTTTTGGAACTTTGAAGTTTTTCCCGTATTTGAAGATTTTGAAGATTTTTAGCTTTGATTCTTCGTTTTCTGGGCATTTCTTCATGGATTTGGATGATATGAGGTATGATTCTCAGTGGAAAACGCGTTCCGGATCCATTGGAAGCATCCGTTTCGTCTGAATCTCATCAGTTTGGGCAGATCTGGAAAAACACACACTTAGTGCGTGTTTCATGGTGTTCTTCGTGTTCTTGAAGATTTACAGATTTTGAAGACTGTTTTTGATCCGATTAGCTACTGTCAATGAAGTGTTGGTGGCCACAACATTGTCGTGGATGGTTTAGCTTCTCATATCGTGCATCATTACGGGTTTTCTTATCGTTTTTGGGCAGATTCGAGTTCATCAAGTAAGTTCTTCAAGTTCATCATTTTCCAGATTTATTCAACTGTTCTTGAAGGTTTGAAGATTGCCTTAGCGGACTTCCAGTGTTCTTAGCGAACTTGTTCTCCTCTCCTTAGCGAACTTGTTTGCTTTAGCGGACTTGTTTTCTGCTTAGCGGACTTGTTCCTTAGCGTACTTCTCAGAACACTTAGCGGACTTGTTTGAGCTTAGCGGACTTGTTTTTCGTTAGCGAACTTGTTGTTGGGTTTTTATCCGAGTTTGTTTCAGAGGATTTCGTTGGTCTAGGATGATAGAGGGTCGACTCACGAGTTCAGGGGTACTGAAATCATCGAAAATGGTCGAGTATTCACCGTGTTATGAGCTAAATACGCTTTTCCGGTGACTAAGTCTTATTTCCGGTGAGATCCGACGGAATTAGGGTTTCAGATGTTGAAGGAAAGAGATGGTGACGTGGCACTCTGCCACTGGATGCATGGGAATATCGGACCTGCGAATTCTCTCTCCTCTTTGTATTCATCCGACATTCCCTTTTGGTTGTCGTGTTCTGATTGAGCCAGCAAAACGCGTGGGGACCACCTGAGTGAGAGAGCTGTTGGCTCATGTTGCTGATTCTTGATTGGGTTAGAAAATATGGTGGGACCAACGAAGATAGACGTTGGATGCCTATGTGCTGTCAGCCTCTGATTGGCTGCAGCGCCAACCACACGGATCAGCTTTGTTCAGCCGCTGGATCCCCTTATTTTCAACCGTGGATTACTTTTGAATCCCAAATTTAATTGGTCTAGGGCTATTCACTCGGATTTTGGTTTTCTCAAGCAATTTCTGATTGGTTGAAGACTTTTGTCATGGATTGTGCTTCTACTTGAGAGATTTTCTAAAAAAAAAATAATTTTCAGCATTATTTCGTTAAATGCGGACTTTTTCCTATCAGTCTTTTTACGAGATTATTGAGATAACGCCTCAACGGAATTGCAGAATTTTTTATTGGTCGTGGATGTGTTCCGAATTATTTATTTGGGTTCAAGTTCTTGGTGACTTCAGACCACGTTAGCTAACGATCACTGACGGGATAGTTTCGTTTTTCGGTTAAGCATGCAAACTTTTTCGTTATATCTCACTCTAAGTTGTTTAGCTGACAAAGTGCCGATGTCAACTAACCGGATAAACTGGAATCTCAGTTAAATATTGGAATTTTTCCGATTAAATCTCTCGGATAGCCGTTCCTTGATGAAAAGTGGTGGAATTTTTCAGATTGAGCCGTTTTCGCCCGTTTAACTCAGAAATCTTCACGGAATTTTATTCCGAGCTCAGTTTTCTTCGCCCAAAATTACGAAGACTCCGGTTATGATTATTTTCGCTCGGGATCTCAGTTTTTCTCCGATTTGACAATTATCTTTATTTTTCGCATCCAACCCAGTCACGCGGATCACAAGATTTATTTATGGATCATTCAGAACTGTCAGCATCCGGCTTCCGGTTTTTCGCGAGATTGTCCGATTTCAAGATTATTTATCTGGTTTCTCTAGGCAACCGATCGCGACGGTTCGACTCTCCGCATCAGATTTTTACGCTTCCGACTTGATGTTTTTGGAGAGATTTAGAGAAATAAGAGGAATAATTATGGATTTGGATATCGGGTCGATTATCGGAGTTAGAGCATGTTCGATGATTGATTGGTTTATCTGATTTAGTTTGTTGCGGTTTTGTACTCCGAGATGTAGCATTTTCTCAGTATTGTACCCGACCGTGTGAACCGAGTGAGCGGAACACTTGGATCTCGAACTGGAGCAACAAGAACAGAAGAAGCTTATTCAGAGGGGGAATCTCTACGACAGATTGTCTCGGGTTTATCAGTTTCTCATTGAAGATGTACGACAGAGCGATTCTTCAGCAGTTGAACAGATTTGAAAGCATCAGTCAAGGGGGAATTGTTGGAACTTAAAATCTATGTGACTGACGCCATCAAATCTGTTTACCGAAGCATTCGACTGAAGAATCCACGTGAATTGATTCAGAGACGCGGGTTGTGATGCTCAAGGCTTGCATTTTGGACCGAAGACCGTTTTCCAGAAAAGTCAACCGTTCGGGTCAACGGTCAACATAAAAGTCAACGGAAGATCGGTTCGAGCGAGTCAAGCTTCGGATTAATTAAATCAACTTTGATTTAATTAATACATATGTTATTTGTCTTTCTTGTAATTTTCAGTTAAGTTATGTTTTTCTGTTGTTAGTCACCCTCACTATATATATAGTGAGGGTGCCCATTACAAGAAAGGAGTCTCCGAGTGTGGAGATGATGAATTTCTTGTAGAGTGTGAGATTTCCATTCTTGAGAGAGAGTGAGCCATGGATTCTAAAGAGAGAGAAAGTGTTCTTCATGATTTCTTGTAACTAATCATTCGGTTATATGAAATCATTCGATCTAACTCTGCTATTTCTAACAGCGATCTCTATGTTTTGATCAGGCAGATGAAGGCCCATGCGGATGAACAACCAAAACCAACGAGAAAATGATGAAGGAGATCATGGAATTGAAGAAATCAAAGAAACCGGTAGAGGAAATTAGCCCTTTGATGCCAAAATCATTCGGGTTCGAGTCTCCGGAAATATCGGAGCAGCCAAAACAGAAAGCAAATCCCTCTACTGCTCCAAAGTCAGGTATTGCAACAACTACTACTGCAGGATTCTCAGGCTCTTAGCATCAGAAGGCTTCCAGGGTGATAGATCTGGAATACTCTGGGTTCTACTCCGAGCAGCCCCCAGAATCTTACTACAATGGATATGGAAGTCAGCAGCCGCCGAGATGCTCGAGTCAGCAACCAGCCGGGTTTTTAAGCCATCGAGTACCACCAGTCTCGACACAACAACCTATATCTCAACCACAGAGGTTTGCGACGACAAACCTTCATGAGCCTTGGAGTCAGCAGTCAGCAGCACCTACTACTCAGATGCTACAGGGATCTTCATCTCAGCCATTCCAACAATATCGGAGCCGCTTCCGAGCTGCTCAGGATCCTCAAGGATCCTTATTTTCCTATCCTACTGTCTCTGCAGGCACAATCCCAGGTTCATCTCAAGAGATGCATGAGGGAGACTTTATCCCCATGCAAGTGGGAACCACAACTGAGCCAATCATCCCTAGGGATGCTGAATATGGACCTCAGATCCATTTCCAAACTTCCAGGGCTGGTAACAACTTTGATAATTTTTATGCTAACCCTAACCAAGGAATTGTGCAGGATGCAGGTATCAACCCCATCATCACTAGGGAACTTCAGAGGATAAAGGACATGATCTCAAGTGTTCCTGGTGTTATTCGCCCGATTCCTGAAGTGCCAGCGGGCAGCCACAAAATTTCTAGATTTGCATGGCCCATTTGTGACGTAGAGATACCAAAAAGATTTCAGACCCCCAACATGAAACTCTACGATGGGACCACAGATCCTGAGGAGCACGTGGCACAATATAGAGAAAGGATGGAAATTAACCCCATTCCTGCAAACATCAAAGAAGCTTGCTTATGCAAGGGATTTGGTTCAACATTAATAGGACCAGCCTTGAAATGGCTGCTCAGTATCCCTCCTAATACTATTACTTCTTTTCCCCATTTGGTTAACTTGTTTAATAACCAGTTTTCTTGCAACAGGAGCTTTGAGAAGCTCACTGGCGATTTGTACAGAATAGTTCAGAAGCCTAATGAATCCCTGAGGGATTATGTGGCCAGATCCGGTCGAGAAGCTCTAGATATCCCCAACCTGGATATGGCTGCAGCCGTGGAAGCATTCAAAATGGGGATCAGAGGAGATTCCCGCTTTTATGATGATTTGGTTATGACTCCTTGCAGGAACCTTGATGAAGTCAGAACAAGGGCATTAAGATTCATCAGATTGGAAGATGACAAAAAGGTCCAGAAAAGAGGTGATGAATCATTAGGCGGGAAAACGGATTCTCCCGCAAAGCAACAACGAACTAAACCCTATTACAGGAATGATAATTCCAGGGTCAATGCAATTGAAGATGAAGACGACGAGGAAGACTTCCCAAAGGTATCTGATTACTGTTTTTCAGTTGACACAAGTGGTGTGTTATGTGCTTTGCAGGATCTAGGTGATAAAGCCAGATGGCCAAGAAAATCGGATAAACAAGGATCATGGAAAGATAAGTCTAAATGGTGTGCCTACCACGAAGACTTTGGGCACTTAACGGATGACTGCATAGCACTTCGGAAAGAAATCAGTTACCTGCTCAGCAAAGGGCACCTCAAAGAATTGTTTGGTAGGAAGAGAAATAAAACTCAAGAAGCTGCTGAGCTACCCAAAAGAGCTCAGTCGCCGCCAGCAGATGCAAAAGTGATCAACTTCATCTCAGGAGGATCTGACATATGTGGAGCCTCCTTCTCATCAGCAAAAAGACATGCAAAGGAGGCCAAGATGGATCAAGGCAGTCGGCCAAAGAAGAACGCGATATTGACTGAAGACAAAGTCATCTCTTTTGACGAAACTGATAAGCTGGACATCCAGGATCCTCACCACGACAGTCTGGTAATTACATTATGTATTGCTAACCAATATGTTCGCAGGATCTTGATAGACAATGGCAGTTCAGTCAACATTATTCAATTGGACGTGCTTAAAAAGATGAGCATTCCAGAAGAAGACATAATCCCAAGATCCTCGGTGCTAGTAGGATTCAGCGGAGAAACGAAGCATACCGTTGGAGACATCAGACTTCCTGTTTACATTGAAGGAGTCAACTCTATGCAGAAATTCTGCGTTATTGACTCCCTTCCTTGCTGCAACGTAATCTTGGGAAGGCCATGGATCCATGACATGAAAGCAGTTCCGTCTACCTATCATCAATGTGTGAAGCTTCCCACACCTTGGGGAGTTGTAAGGATACTAAGTGATCAACAAGAAGCCAAAGACTGCTACACTTCTGCTATGAAGAACACCATCAAGTCCAGGCCAGCATAGCAATTAAAGAAACTAGCACGAAGAATTCAGATGAAAAAGGAGTTGGAAATCAAGGAAGTTCAACTCAATCCTGAAGATCCTGAAGTCAAAGTGCTGGTAGGAACTAATATTCCTGAGGATACTAAGGAGCAGCTCGTGAGCCTCTTGAAGTCCCGAGTCACAACATTTGCATGGAAACATGAAGACATGACAGGTATATCTAAAGATATTATTACTCATAAACTTGGTATAGATGATTCTTTCAGGCCAATACATCAGAAGAGAAGGAAGTTCGCTCCTGAGAGAAACATCATAATCCAAGAAGAAGTTGAGAGGCTGCTCAAGTCAAAAATGATTAGAGAAGTTAAATACCCTCGATGGCAAGCTAATGTGGTGGTGGTCCAGAAGAAGAATGGTAAGTGGAGGGTGTGTGTAGATTACACAGACCTAAACAAGGCTTGTCCAAAAGACCCATTCCCTCTACCACACATTGATTCTATGGTGGACGCGACTGCTGGGCATGAGATGCTAACTTTTATGGACGCATCTTCGGGCTTTCAACAAATTCAAATGGAACCATCAGATCAGGAAGACACGGCCTTCATGACTCCCACAGGTATTTATTGTTATATTGCAATGCCTTTTGGTTTATGAAATGCAGGTGCCACATACCAAAGGCTAGTCAACATGATGTTTAAAGACAAACTGGGGGACACCATGGAAGTATACATAGATGATATGGTGGTGAAATCGAAAAAAGCAAAGGACCATCCTAGAGATCTTGAAGCTGCTTTTGATATCTTGGACCAGTTCAACATGAAATTGAATCCTTCGAAGTGCCATTTCGGAGTAAGAACCGGCAAGTTCTTAGGCTTCATGGTTACTGAAAGAGGAATTGAGGCCAGCCCCGAACAGATCCAAGCAATCATAAACTTAAAGTCTCCAACGAATGTCAACGAAGTTCAAAGACTAACTGGCAGAGTAGCAGCACTCAACAGATTTATATCAAGATCATCTGAAAAGAGCAAAGAGTTCTATGACATATTGAAGAAAAACAAAAAGTTCGAATGGGACGAAAAGCATGAAGCAGCTCTGAGCTCCTTAAAAGAATATTTATCATCTGCTCCACTTCTAATGCAACCAGTCAAGGGCGAACCACTATCTCTCTATATGGCAGTTTCAGGCAGCTCGATAAGCATTGTGCTTGTGAAAGATCATGAGGGACAACAGCATCCGGTATACTATGTAAGCAAAACGTTGCTAGATGCTGAGACCAGGTATTCTTATTTAGAAAAATTGATCTTAGCCCTTGTCATGGCTTCTCAAAAGTTAAGACACTAGTTTGAAACTCATGTTATTTATGTGAAAACTAACTATCCTATTAAGTGTGTCTTAAGAAAGCCAGAAATGTCTGGAAGAATGGCGAAATGGGCAGTTAAATTAAGTGCCTATGACATCATATACGAGCCAAGAACAGCGATTAAGTCACAGGCCCTAGCAGATTTTGTGGCTGATTTCAGCAGGGATATACTGCCAGAAGTTGAACTAGAAGTCAAGCAGCTCGAAGAAGCTTCAGGCAGCTGGGTCTTGTATACAGATGGAGCATCTAATGTCAGAGGAACAGGATTGGGTGCGCTACTGAAATCGCCACAGGGGGACATTATCCCTCTATCTATCCATTGTGAATTCAAGGCTACTAATAATGAAGCCGAATATGAAGCTTTAATTGCAGGATTACAACTCGCTAAAGATATGGGTATCCAACACATTCAAGTTTTTATTGATTCTTTGTTATTAACTAACCAGTTTAATGGATCCTATGCAGTGAAAGGCGAAAGGCTAACCAAATATCTAGACCTTGTAAAACAGTTAGCATTATCTTTTGAAAATTGCAGCATATCACAGGTACCTAGAGAAGAAAACGCGGAAGCTGATGCTTTGGCAAATTTAGCATCATATTTAAGGATCCCAGAAGGTGTCAAGATTCCCATAACTCACATCCTGACACCAGCAATTGAAGAACAAGAAGTTAATAATGTCACAGCAGATAAAGATCAAGAAATGACAGACTTTCAGGATCCTCAAGAATCCTGGACTTATCCTATCAGGAGATTTATCCAAGAAGGAGAAATCCCCAAAAACGAGAACTCTAGACTCTTCCGAACAAAGGTAATTCCATATTCAATAATAAACGGTATCTTATATAAGAAATATCTTGCAGGACCATATTTGAGATGCCTCGAGCAGCCTGAAGCACTTGAAGTACTCCAGGATATTCATGAAGGTGATTGTGGCAATCACACTGGGGGCAGATCACTATATTCAAAAGTATTGAGAACAGGATACTACTGGCCCACTATGAAGAGGGATGCTATGGCCTTTGTTCAGAAGTGTGATGCATGTCAGCGGCACGGCAACATCCTCCATCAGCCTGCTGAGCCGCTCCATTCAATATCATCTCCGTGGCCGTTCATGAAATGGGGAATGGATATAGTTGGTAAGCTGCCTGTAGCACCTGGAGGAAAAGTCTTCATGCTGGCTATGACAGACTATTTTTCTAAGTGGATTGAAGCCGAAGCTTTTGTTCAAGTTAGAGAAAAGGAAGTGATTTCCTTTATCAAAAGGAATGTCTTAACAAGATTTGGAATCCCATCAGAAATAGTGTGCGACAATGGATCTCAATTTATTGGAAAAAGGACGACAAGTTTTTGTGAAGCATGGGGCATCAAGATGGTAACTTCGACTCCCACACACCCACAAGCTAATGGCCAAGCAGAATCAAGCAATAAAATCATCATCAATAATCTCAAGAAGAAGCTAGGAGACAAGAAAGGGAAGTGGGCTGAAGAGCTACCTTTTGTATTGTGGGCAGACAGAACGACCTCCAAAAATGCTACTGGTCGAACACCATTTTCCTTAGTATTTGGATCTGAAGCTGTAATACCCACTGAAATGGTGATGCCAACTGCAAGAACAAGCTGCCGGAATTTTGAAGCAAATAAGCAAGAGCTCCTTGAAGATCTTGAAACGATTGATGAAATCAGAGACCTCGCGAAATTCAGGATGGCGGCATACCAGCAAAGGATAGCAAAGTCCTACAACAGGAATCTCAGGGTCAGAAGATTTCAAGTAGGGGATCTGGTACTCAGGAAAGCTTTTCAAAATACAACCAATCCAGCACATGGGAAACTCGCACCTAAATGGGAAGGTCCTTACCTAATAGATTCAGAAGCTGGAAAGGGAGCGTACAGGCTAGTTACTATGGATGGTGAGTTGCTCCCAAGAGCTTGGAATGCAATTCATTTGAAGTTATATTTTATGTAAGCGCTCTCTAGATCCTCTGAGCATATCAAAAGAATTCTTGTTTAGACTTCGAAAACCTCAGGTATGATTTTTGACCCTTATTTCAATTTTATATTATTATATTCGTGGAATGATTACTGACTTAGGCATCGGAGGGGTGTTAGCCAAGCTAACACCCACCCCTCACCAAGCCTTGAAGTGTTTTGTAGGTGCTCCGAGCGTCCTACCATAAGCTAGAGGCTGATCACCTCTTCTAAGTATAAAGCATTCTGAATGCTATCAAAAGGTTTAGGAGGTTTTCACCTTCTCGTTCACTAATGGGAATCGCCAGGAGCGCAAGACCCTCGCCAGGAGCGCACGGTGGTGGCCTATGGTTCAAGGTGGTGCGACCAGTCCATCTGAGGGTGGCTGATAATTTCATCACTGTTGGCCATAGAGTGCACTTCAAAATGGGTGGGAGACGTGTCATCTCGAAAAGATTCTAAGGTTTTTGGCATTTTCATGTCAACCAAGGTTTAGGCACATTCGTGTCTCTCAAGTTTTTGGGCTTGACCCCAGTTGGCTTAGTCCCAAGTATTTTTGAGCTTGTCCTCAGAATAACAAAGGTTTTTAGTGTTCTCACATTAACTAAGGTTTAGGCACTTTCGTGTCTCTCAAGTTTTTGGGCTTGACCCCAGTTGGCTTAGACCCAAGACTTATAAAACATTTCGTACCTCACAAGACAAGGTTGGGCTTGACCCCTGTTTGACTTGTTCCTAAATACTCAAGACTTATTATCAGATTCATCGGAATTTCATCAAGTATATCTTAAGGATTCCTAAGGATCCTCATGGATCCTGACTATCTCAATGGTTGAAGTACTTTTGAACAGGTGACATTGGTACTGCTTATGTTACGAATCTTTATTACTAACTTAGTATTGGCTAACATGATGGTTTGTTAACATTGGCAAAGTTTTATAGACTTTTGAGTTTTTAAACTGAACTATGTTATCGAGCATCCTGTAGGATCCTCATTCAAATATTTTTCAAAATAACCAAAAATATACAAACACACCATGATGATCAAAATACTACTGAGTCATATATATGCAGGAAATACAAAAAGAGCAATCGACAGGGTTCCGACTGATGTATGGGGAAGACAACAACTTGGAGTTATTTATGGGGAAATCACATGAGAAGTTGCGTTGCTATCAAACCAGGAGCTAACGAGTCACCTCCGTAATTATTTCAAGAGATGACGTTGACTTTGAATTTTTACAGCCGTCTTCTTGGTCGACAACTATTAAAATTCAGGGGCAATTGTTAGGGCTGATAATCCGGGATCCTGGCCGGAAGCTCAAATGGTTCAGTATCCTTACGCAAGTTCAGGATCCTGGCAGGTTCGAGCATCCTGAATTACAGTTATTAACTAACCCGTTTGTTTTTCCCATGTGTCTTATTAATTGCAGGGTCAGAGAAACATGTAGACAAGCCTAAAGACTCGGACAAATGATATAGAACGTGGACTAAGTGTTCCACAACGTTCATATTGGCTTAGTTGGGAGAATCCCTAAAATATAGGACAGTTGGTTATATTATTTCAGGATGCTCGCCAGAAGCTCAAAGGATCCTGAACTACAGTTATCGATTAACCGTTACAATTGTCCACGTGTCTTAATTGATTGCAGGTATTAAGGGACGTGTAAATGATGGCTAAAGACTCGGTCAAGGCTTTATGGGACGTGTTGTAACTGACTCCAACGTTCACAAAGACTTGAAGACTCAATCCCTAGTTTTTAGCCTAGTTAGTTAATGCATTTTTGACTATTTAAACGAGCTCTAGGTCATTCATTCAGGAGGACACACACACAACACACGATACTCGCTATCAAAACTCTCTGTAACACTTAGAATACGAGCTCATTTCACTTGTACCAAATACTTTCATCATATAAAAGTTTTAGGAGGCAGGTACTTTGAACCGGCCCCCGAGGTTTTTTGCTAGGCTCCTTGAGGATACTCAAGGATTCCTGGATTTTCCCTCGTTACATCCTCGTGTCAATCTTCAAATTTACATTTCTATCTTTATTTACATCAAACACTCTACCTCACTTACAAAGTTTGATCAACTAATTGCTTAGGCAGTTTTTGACCAAAACAAGAAAAACATAAACATAACTGAAAATTACAAGAAAGGTAAATAACATAAATATTAATTAAATCAAAGTTGATTTAATTAATCCGAAGCTTGACTCGCTCGAACCGATCTTCCGTTGACTTTTACGTTGACCGTTGACCCGAACCGTTGACTTTTACTCTGGGTTCTACTCCGAGCAGCCCCCAGAATCTTACTACAATGGATATGGAAGTCAGCAGCCGCCGAGATGCTCGAGTCAGCAACCAGCCGGGTTTTTAAGCCATCGAGTACCACCAGTCTCGACACAACAACCTATATCTCAACCACAGAGGTTTGTGACGACAAACCTTCATGAGCCTTGGAGTCAGCAGTCAGCAGCACCTACTACTCAGATGCTACAGGGATCTTCATCTCAGCCATTCCAACAATATCGGAGCCGCTTCCGAGCTGCTCAGGATCCTCAAGGATCCTTATTTTCCTATCCTACTGTCTCTGCAGGCACAATCCCAGGTTCATCTCAAGAGATGCATGAGGGAGACTTTATCCCCATGCAAGTGGGAACCACAACTGAGCCAATCATCCCTAGGGATGCTGAATATGGACCTCAGATCCATTTCCAAACTTCCAGGGCTGGTAACAACTTTGATAATTTTTATGCTAACCCTAACCAAGGAATTATGCAGGATGCAGGTATCAACCCCATCATTGCTAGGGAACTTCAGAGGTTAAAGGACATGATCTCAAGTGTTCCTGGTGTTATTCGCCCGATTCCTGAAGTGCCAGCGGGCAGCCACAGAATTTCTAGATTTGCATGGCCCATTTGTGACGTAGAGATACCAAAAAGATTTCAGACCCCCAACATGAAACTCTACGATGGGACCACAGATCCTGAGGAGCATGTGGCACAATATAGAGAAAGGATGGAAATTAACCCCATTCCTGCAAACATCAAAGAAGCTTGCTTATGCAAGGGATTTGGTTCAACATTAACAGGACCAGCCTTGAAATGGTTGCTCAGTATCCCTCCTAATACTATTACATCTTTTCCCCATTTGGTTAATTTGTTTAATAACCAGTTTTCTTGCAGCAGGAGCTTTGAGAAGCTCACTGGTGATTTGTACAGAATAGTTCAGAAGCCTAATGAATCCCTGAGGGATTATGTGGCCAGATTCGGTCGAGAAGCTCTGGATATTCCCAACCTAGATATGGCTGCTGCTGTAGAGGCTTTCAAAATGGGGATCAGAGGAGATTCCCGCTTTTATGATGATTTGGTTATGACTCCTTGCAGGAACCTTGATGAAGTTAGAACAAGGGCATTAAGGTTCATCAGGCTAGATGATGATAAGAAGATCCAAAAAAGAGGTGACGAACCATCAGGAAGAAGGACAGATTCTCCCGGAAAACAACAACGAAACAAACCCTATTATCGAAACGATAATCCTAGGGTTAACGAAGTTGAAGAAGAGGACGACGAAGAAAACCTCCCAAAGGTATCTGATTATTGCTTTTCAACTGACATGGGTGGTTTGTTATGTGCCTTGCAGGATCTACGTGATAAAGCTAGGTGGCCAAGAAAATCAGAAAAACCAGGATCGTGGAAGGATAAGTCTAAGTGGTGTGCTTACCATGATGACTTCGGGCACTTAACGGATGACTGCATAGCACTTCGGAAAGAAATCAGTTACCTGCTCAGCAAAGGGCACCTCAAAGAACTATTCGGCAGAAAGAAAAGTAAAACTCAAGAAGCTCCCGAGCAGCCCAAAAGAGCTCAGTCGCCACCAGCAGATGCTAAAGTAATCAACTTCATCTCGGGAGGATCCGACATATGCGGAACTTCCTTCTCATCAGCAAAAAGACATGCAAAGGAGGCCAAGATGGATCAAGGCAGTCGGCCAAAGAAGAACGCGATATTGACTGAAGACAAAGTCATCTCTTTTGACGAAACTGATAAGCTGGACATCCAGGATCCTCACCACGACAGTCTGGTAATTACATTATGTATTGCTAACCATTATGTTCGCAGGATCCTGATAGACAATGGCAGTTCAGTCAACATTATTCAATTGGACGTGCTTAAAAAGATGAGCATTCCAGAAGAAGACATAATCCCAAGATCCTCGGTGCTAGTAGGATTCAGCGGAGAAACGAAGCATACCGTTGGAGACATCAGACTTCCTGTTTACATTGAAGGAGTCAACTCTATGCAGAAATTCTGCGTTATTGACTCCCTTCCTTGCTGCAACGTAATCTTGGGAAGGCCATGGATCCATGACATGAAAGCAGTTCCGTCTACCTATCATCAATATGTGAAGCTTCCCACACCTTGGGGAGTTGTAAGGATACTAAGTGATCAACAAGAAGCCAAAGACTGCTACACTTCTGCTGTGAAGAACACCATCAAGTCCAGGCCAGCATAGCAATTAAAGAAACCAGCACGAAGAATTCAGATGACAAAGGAGTTGGAAATCAAGGAAGTTCAACTCAATCCTGAAGATCCTGAAGTCAAAGTGCTGGTAGGAACTAATATTCCTGAGGATACTGAGGAGCAGCTCGTGAGCCTCTTGAAGTCCCGAGTCACAACATTTGCATGGAAACATGAAGACATGACAGGTATATCTAAAGATATTATTACTCATAAACTTGGTATAGATGATTCTTTCAGGCCAATACATCAGAAAAGAAGGAAGTTCGCTCCTGAGAGAAACATCATAATCCAAGAAGAAGTTGACAGGCTGCTCAAGTCAAAAATGATTAGGGAAGTTAAATATCCTCGATGGCTGGCTAATGTGGTGGTAGTCCAGAAGAAAAATGGTAAGTGGAGGGTATGCGTAGATTACACAGACCTAAACAAGGCTTGTCCAAAAGACCCATTCCCTCTACC
>JBCNJP010000124.1:247689-267983 GCA_039602395.1 Deinandra increscens subsp. villosa
CTCTTAAAGATATGTTATGTTCAGCTCCGATTCTCGCGTTACCCGATGGGGTTGACGACTTTGTAGTCTACTGTGATGCATCCATCCAAGGACTCGGTTGCGTGTTGATGCAACGGGATAAAGTGATTGCCTATGGGTCCAGGCAACAGAAGGACCGGATGCGATTTGGGTTATCATTGATCGATTAACCAAATCTGCACACTTTATCCCAATGAGAGAAAGTGACAATATGGATAAGTTAACTAAGCTGTACATTGACCGAATTGTGGCACGTCATGGAGTGCCTAAGGCCATTATCTCTGACCGAGATCCTCGATTTACTTCCCGACTATGGCAATCTATGCAAGAAGCACTGGGAACCAGACTGGATAGGAGTACAGCTTATCACCCGCTGACCGATGGTCAGACGGAACGAACTATTCAGACTTTGGAAGACATGCTCCGAGCTTGCGTTCTCGACTTTGGTAAGGATTGGGAGGCTCACCTTCCGTTGGTGGAGTTCTCCTACAACAACAGTTATCATACAAGTATCGGTGCAGCACCTTTTGAAGCGCTTTATGGCAGAAAATGTAGATCGCCCGTGTGTTGGGCCGAAACAGGTGAGAAGGGACTCACTGGACCAGAACTCATTCATGATACAACTGAACGCATTATTCAAATCAGAAAGCGGATAGCTGCAGCACGAGACAGACAAAAGAGCTATGCCGACAAACGCCGTAAACCTTTGAAGTTCGAGGTAGGCGACAAAGTACTATTGAAGGTATCTCCCTGGAAGGGAGTGATACGCTTCGGAAGGCGTGGAAAGTTGAATCCTCGCTACATCGGTCCATTTGAAATCATCGGGGAAGTAGGCCCGATGGCCTACCGATTAAAACTCCCTGCGGAACTCGATGGAGTTCACAACGTGTTTCGCGTTTCTAACCTAAAGAAATGTCTGGCTGAAGACACTGAAATAATTCCTTTGGAGGAATTGGAAATTGATGAACATTTGAGATTCATTAAGCAACCAGTAGAAATCATGGGACGCGAGGAGAAAGCCCTCAAACGTAGCAAGATTCCGATCGTCAAGGTTCGATGGAACTCAAAGCGTGGACCTGAATATACTTGGGAACGAGAGGATCAGATGAAGAAAAAGTATCCCCACTTGTTCGAGCAAACTTCCACGGAAACTCAAGGTATGATTTAATTTTGGGGACCAAAATTCCTGTAACAGGAGGAGGATGTGACGACCCTAAAACTTTTGCTTTCTTTCCCCAGCAAATATAGCAACGACGACAGCCGAGGCTGCGAACGCTACGACGCAAGAATAATTTTCGGGACGAAAATTCCAATTACAAGGGGATGATGTGACATCCGAGAATTTCAAGGTTTACTTCCGTTAGACAATTCCGTTAGTTACGTTATAAGTGTTAACTTAGTAACTAACGCTTAACTAGGCCGAATACGTCCACGTCCTTTGGTTGATCACCGAACCCGCCCATATGTGTTATGTGATTATTTATGTATTGTCATTATGTGCAACGTGATGAAAACGCATGATTTAGTATTAGGAATAAAATGAAAATTTGCCTTTCTTGGTTGCCAGCGAAACTAACGGGCGAAACTATAGTGTCGCCCGGTAGTCGGCTAAACTATTGGATCTCATGAAATCAGAGATAGTTTCGCCTGGCCAGCGAAACTAGCCAGCGAAACTAGCCTCTGATATATAATAGCATAAAATCCTAGTTGTCTCATTTGTTGCACCATTTCTCTCAAACACACACACTCACTCTCCTGGAATCTGGTCAGCCGAGAAAACCACCAAAGAAACACCATCTCAGCCTCGAGACAACATCTATTTGGATCCTAGATCGAATCGTGAGTCTCAAAAACCTTTATTTATGCTTTTCTATGTGTTTCTCTTAAAAAGCATGCCTAAACCTCTATGGAATCACTTGATCTGCTAGTATGCTGCTTAGGGATGCTAGATCTGTTATAAAGTTTGTAACTTTACGTGTGAAATCCATCCATAATGAAAATTCATGCTAGATTAGGTCATTTAGGGTTTTAAATGTATTTTGGTGATTTGATGATAAAAATACATGAATAAGGTGTCAAAACTGCTTCTATGATGTTGGTAATTGACTATGCATGCTATATACTGAAATACATGAAGTATGGGGACTGTTAGATTGATTTTTAGGCTGATCCGTAAGTTTTTCGCGACTAGCAAAACTACCATGTTCTCTGGGCGAAACTAACCGGCGAAAGTATGTATATCTCCTTCAGGCGACACTATGCAGCGAAACTGTAGTGTCGCCAGTGAACAAACTTGCCTAGCGAAACAACCATAGAGCTTGTCCCTGAGCGGAAGTTCAACCAGTTTCGGGCGAAACTAGTCTAGCGAAACTGTGCCATCAGTTTCGGGCGAAACTAGCTAGCGAAACTGTGTCATCGGGTATTGCCTAGCGAAAGTGCTGCCCGTGCACACAGCGAAACTGTGTAGCGAAACTGCTGGCGAAACTGCTGGAGAAACTGCTAGCGAAATTGTGACCAGAACCCAAACTTGTGCAACTTGCGTGAATGCTATGCTATGACCTACATGATTATGCTATGATGAAACATGCTATGATTTCTGTATTTTGTAAACCATTGTTCATGATCAACCATCGGTGTCGTGTGTCTGTATGTCGAGTCATAGTTCCAACGTGCTATGTTATGGGCCATAGTGACGTTAAGTAAAGATTAGACACCAAACTAATACTTAAGACCTAAATGTGTTCATAGGTCTTCGTTAAGCAAACTTGGATTATATAACAAGTGAAGCAGTGCAACCCAAGGTGAGTGTCACTAACCCAATTATCGTGAACCCGTTTGGGTCACACTGAATAACTTAATGAAAAACAATGCTGACAACCTTATGAGAGCTATGCACCTCTCTGATGAACTTGAACTCGGGAGTGCTTGGCACCCACTTGATGAACTTGAACTCGGGAATGCTTGGCACCCACTTGATGAACTTGAAGTGCTTTATGGGAAGCACTTGCGAATTACTTAAGCAACTATTTCTGAAACAAAACTGAAAACACTTTTGAGATTCATGAGAATCCGGAAAAACCGTTTTAATATGGCTAGCGTAGGTTAAAGTCTAAACCACATGATATCACATGATTTCTAAGGATGCCTTGAAAACTTAAAAGTCCTCAACTAAATTGTACCATTAATTGTAAAGCGAGGGGATGTTGGGTAGATCTACTGGAGTTTGACAAACTCCGCCCCGTGGCACGGGGAGTGCACGGAGGTACAATATCAGCCTATCTGACCGTGATCCCGGGAGGACACGGGGGAGGCAAATCCGCGATGATGTAGGTCCGCAAAACCTGATGGCACGGCCACTACAATAATAGTCAGCTTTGGTACAAACTTCCTTAGTGCATGGAACAACGGATTAGCTACCCGCGATATCGGTTGAGCACTTTAACTATACAAAACTAGTTCATACCCGATAACGTATGTTACGGACAATACTTTGACTAAACCACAGAACCATGATTATGGATATCACTAAGCATTGCTTTTCACAAACAAATATTACATAAGTATATGTTGATACGATTATGATTATTAGACCGGGCCACTGCGTGACAAGCCCACTGTGAACTCACCAACCGTTAGGTTGACACTTGCGTGGTTTAAACTTTTGCAGATCGCTGAGGAGTATTCGGAGCGGGTTGGCATGGCACATGAAGACTTTTATTTTTAGTTCAACTTAATTGGGAATTTAAAACACTGAATTGTAAAGCACGTGGTTAGTGCTAAGATGATATTTTGTTCCGCTGCGTAATTTGAGACTTTATTTATGATATATCTTTGGACTAACTCTGATTCGTTTAGTATTTGTAACTAATGGTTGTGGTCCTGGTCTGGTCGCACCCCTTAACGGTATAAACTCCGTTAGTGGTTAATTTGGGGGTGTGACAGAAATCGAAGTCGGTGTTGCTCTCTATCTCTCAAGATACCCTTGTTTAAAGTTTTTTCCACTCTTCTGTAAGTAAACGAGGAGATTGCTACCAGGAGGAGAGAAGACAAAGTAGTCTAGAATCATACCTTAGGGTGGAGGGATAAGTTTTACGACTTGGAATGGTGTAGCCGTTGGTTATCTAGTGGTGGACGGATGTGACATCACAGGGAGGAAGGATGAACGTGAAAGGTTATTGAAACCCTAATAATTGGAGACGATATATTATGTGGCTCGTCCAATAAAACTTAACCTTGCGACGACTAAGATGGGGGCAAATAAAAAATCCTTTATTTTGTATGTATTTCTAATGAATTTGCGACTGACCTACGAATTTGTCACCAAAAACAAACGGACGCGTTTAACTTTTGTTTTTATCAGAAATCGGTGGCTAAATTTGCTATCATTTTCTATGGTGGCAAATTTTGGTGGCAATTGTCCATATTTCCAGTTGTGTCTCGAACAAGAGAGTAGGGGTGTTGATCGGGTTTTATATTCGGGTTTCGGGTTAAACGGGTCGGGTTTTTCGAGTTTTTTATAGATGGAATCCAACCCATAACGCGACCCTAATTGGCCCCGTGTTGCTCGGGTTTCGAGTTTCGGGTTTCAGGTTTCGGGTTGGGTTTTTCGGGTTTCGGGTTAAAGGTATGAAATCATTAAACACAACACCATTGTAGCAACATAACTCATTAACAATGATAATTAGACATACTATTGTAAAACATAGCATTACTCCGGTTTACTTTAATCTTTAGATATTCATTCAAATAAAATAAAAGAAATTCAACATAACTTAGATGTACATTCATTTAAATAGAACCAAATTCACATAAAAGAACAAATTCACACAGAGCATCCGAAGAATTCTATAAATATAAATATCAAAATCTATGAAACATAACTTGGTCATTCAATCAAATAAAACACCAAATTCGCATAGGCGTATGAAGAAACGAACAGACCACTTTCAAGATAGTTAACCTTTCAAAACAAATAATAACCAAAAGAGTAAAAGGACCCTCGTTAAGAATATAAATTTTATAAAACAATAAATTTCCGAGTCGTCTTCACCGAGCCATCTTCATCACTTGTCCGCATCCAATCCTAAAAGAATGTTAAATAAAATATGTATAAAAAAGGTGACGTTGCATGTAATAACACTAATATACATATACATGCCACACCCCACTCCGCGGCCGCCACCGCGGGGAGAGTGTGGGACCGGGTGCCCGTATCAGAACACGCGGAAGCAAACAGATACCTTATCTTAGAACGGGCTGACCAGTCCAAACAATGAAACGACAGTACATACCCACGCGTCAACCACCTATGAGGGGGTTACTTATATTCTATCTCATTGGTGCACTATTGTATTCTCTCCGTTTCATTGTGCCCAGGTTCTCTAAGACTGGTACAACACCGTAGACCGCGAACTTAGGCTACCCCAACTACTAGGTCTTGCACACATCAAGTCTAGCCCATCCCCGCCTATCCTTCGGATCAACCCAGTAGTTACTTACCTGCATATGAACCAAAAACACGTCAACAACAAACGTTGTTGGTGAGTCGTAGCAGTTGACTCCAAAACAGTCTAAAAACATTTCCAATACATAGTGCCTGTGATAAATACCATTAGGGTCAAACCAGCAATCGGAGGAAACTCGGAGCGACTTTCCCGAGCCCCTCCTCATGTTTCAAAGATATACGACATAACCCGTTCAACCAACATAAGTAACTAAAAGGGGCCCAAAACAACGGGTATGCGACACCTTGATCTACCTACACAGCTGTGAGGATACGCATATGCCTCGTGGCCTTGCTCCTCAATTCCAGGAACAAAACAAGAACGACCTAAATTGACCCTACGCTTCCCAAACGCGGTAACACCGCAGGTACCGAAACATAAACGCGGTGGGATTCCGCCGGCACCTCAAGTCACGATATATAACACAGCACAGTATTGAACACAAAAAAATTGTTTAGACACAGTTCATATGCGCCCCAAAAACATGATAAGTTAAAAAGGGGAAACTACAACTCACAGTTGGTCCAGCATACAAATTGAAGGTTAGGCAACTCGACAATGCATCAAGCTCGGAGAATTTGATGACCTAAACAAACATAGGTACCTTTAATTTAACACAACAATAATACTGGTTAGGCTCGGTTGTGCTCCGCGCCCAAAATATACGATGTGTCCGTAGGTTGAAGTTCCGATACGACCGGATGTCCCAATACAGTCATACGGCTTAACCCGGATGCAATCGCATTTACCTGTCTATTTCTAAATAGACAGTTTCTGTCGGACACAGTGGTATTGCCCTTAGTGGCAATACGACCGTGTTGCTTGATGACAGATTATTTATTCTAACGAAACTCTCGGAACGCGAACGAGTTATGTTTTATTATCCTTAGAATATTTCCCGAAGTCATAACGTAAATATCTAAACATAGATACTTATTCGATTACGTTACTCATGATGTTATGACTCTTATAAAGGTGAAAGTGTAGCTTTTGTCCACATAAAATCATAAACTTGTTTACATAAAATCATAAATTTGCTTACATAAAATGATAACTTTTGTTGCATAAAATCATAGGTTTTGCTCAACATAAAATCATAACTCGTATAGAGTTTTCAAACTGGATAATATATATGTAAATAACTCGTCTTTATCTGGTTTTTATGTTTTATAAAACTTTATAGAGTTTTACATAAAATGATATAAGTTTTCCGATTTATTATTCACATAAAATCATACGTTTTATTACATGAAATCATACATTTCATTAACATAAAATGATACATTTTATTCACATAACTCCATAACTTTTTTTTGTTATAAATACCATAATTTTTGTTAAATAAAATGATAACTTTATTATCATATATTATATGATTTTTAATTAACATAAAATGATAACAAAACTTATATATATATATCCTTTACTTATTTATTTTTTATATTAATAACATAATACTTTCGGGTTTACAATCATTCCTCACACGACACGTATACAAAGTTACTAAAATGATAACCAAGTAACGAACATGGTTATACCTTCCGGTCGGTTTGCGAACCCGGACCCGGTTAACCATATAACGCAACGTTGTCTGAATCAAACGAGTAGATAGTCCTTTCCACACGGTTTTTCGCCACGAACAATAATCCGAAGTCGGTTTCTGAGTTTGACCATGTTTGACCAGTCAAACCTGTTGACCAGAATCATTTACTGAGTCGACTCAGTTGACTCACCACTGAGTTGACTCGTTTCTTCTCAAAATCCATTCCCAAACACTCCTAAAGCATTTTTAGCCAAACACCACCTAACCATCATCATCCAAGACCATTTCCGGCGGCCGGAGGCCATGGCCGCCGCCGGAGTTCGGTCACAGTCACGAGCCATCACCAAAACACACTAATCTAGTTGAATCTGCAACATGCAACCATAGATCGGAGTTCAAAAAATCGGACCTTACCGTGGTTGTTTCCGCCAGAAAACATAAGAAGAACAAGGAGGAGGCGCCGCCGCCTCTGTCACGGCGGAACCCTAGCGAGGGTTGCGGCTGCCGCCGCTTTTTCCGTAGATCGGGATCTGGGAACGACTCGGGGACAGTGGGAACGAGTAGGGGAATGAAAGGGAGAAGAGAGGAGGAGAGAAATGGCATCGCCGCCGCGACACCACCTAGGCGCCGCCGTCGGACCGCCTTCGCCGGTCGGATTCCGGTCACCGGAAAAACAGGGCAGAGCTCTTGGCTCTCTTCTTCCTCTCAAGACACACACACAAGTGTGTGTTGTGTTTTAGTTCAAATGAGGGGAAAAGGGTTAAAGAACCCTTTTATACCTAGGTTTTTAAGTGGAGAGAGTAAATTAAATAAATTGGTATTATATCGCGTTATCTGACACATTAAACTTCAAACGTCTCGTAAATTATCTGTAATAATTCCAACATGACGGGAATATTATAAAAGCCTAGTAAACATTCTCGGAATTCTTTAAAACGTCAGATTAAGTATAATCCGGTGAATATTCGGTTAAACACGCGGTATAAAGCGCATATACCGTTTACCTTCGTTTCGAGAACCGAACATATCCTCATGACTGTAAATTCTCAATAAACACTTAGAAAAATACTTATAACTTCACAGGGTCGTTAAAACCATCTTAAACAACTAAACAGTCAATTTCGGTTATTCTAGCATAACCGAACGGTTTACCAATTTCACCGTTTCTCGCACCGATTCCTACGGTTATCCATTCTAATGTTCAGATCGTCAGTGATCAAGTGTCTGGCCATTCCAGACACCCTAATCCGGCTTCAGTGACCCTTCTATCACTGCTGGTAACTTACGCGCGTTAAGCGCCATTTGTCGTTTCCATTCACACACACCATTTGTAAATATCTTAATAGACTTTCTGAAAAATGTTAACGTCCGTGTTAATATTTCCATTCTTATAATCACTCGAACCAACGCATTTACTTTAACGTCCGGTTCAGGCAGGTTTACCGATTAAACAACGAACTTAACCGGTTTACATCGAATTCAGCTTTTATCGCTCACAACATTTCCAATTGCATAACAATCACCCAGAATACTTCTTACAACTTATCCGGACATTAGTTATTTGAATTGGGCCTTTGCTGGGCCGCAAATCTCTAAATGGGCCTAACGGGCCTAACAGTCCAGTTCATTGATCGGAAAAATTTCCCTCCGATTTACCGGAATTAACCAGGTGTTACAATACATACATATATATATATATATATATACTTTGATAAACGAATACCTTTATCAATTTCATGTACGGTTTTCAAATCCTCTTCACAATCGGGGTTGCCACCTTTACCATCCTGAAGCCAATCTTGGGTGCAGATTAAACTCTTAACAATTCTAGGAGTTAAAGAACTCCTAGACGGGTCCAAAACCCTACACTTGTGCTAAAAACTGATTTTGAAGCCACGGTTGACACCAGGATGGCGAATAAGTCTCTAGCCATTAAGGATAAAAATTAAAATCTTGGGCTGTTTACTTTCCACCCTTCCAAAACATTAAAGCTACCCAAATCTTCCTTAGCAGTTTCATTCAAAAATTTGTCTAACTCACTGAAAGATGCAATTCTATGTGGTTTCATCTTTTCTCTCAATGTGTTCCTGAAACTTTCTCTTGGTGTCATATCATTTGGCTTTGGGCGTTAACCTAACACCGATGAACCTGAAGACTCGGTACTACAAGAACCCGGTCAATAAAGTCGAACATAATCATTGTATAATTCATACAAAGCACTCATAATGACACTCTTTCTCTCCTATGCCACCTTTGTCGAATAACTATATTCAAACAGTATATGTATATACTTTACTTTGTTTGTTGGGTCTAGAATTAAAGTAAAGTAAAGCAAAAAGTTCATATGTTGCCAAAATACTTGTCAAATTTGCTCTTTATTGCCATTGCAATTTCACAAAGACTAGAACAATGAAGAGCCGAATCTAATACCTCACGAATTGAATAGATATCTTTCAGGCACGAGTTAGATGTTACATGAAGTGTCCCAGACACCCTTAATGTAACATCATAAAATGATTTCAGAAAATGACATAGTTGTAAGTACCTTGAAACATGCTTTCTGAAGGTCGGACCTAAAGTCAGACTCATTTAGATCATATCTCTTAAAGGTGTCTTCATAAGATTGTGCAACATCTAACATATGGTAAGTTGAGTTCCATCAAGTTGGTACATCTCTAATTAGATTTTTTGTTATTTCGGGAATAGAAACCTTAGCAAATATTTTGAATTTCTCAATCCGTGAAGGTGATTGTCTAATCCACCTACCACCCACCGAATCTTACAACTTTGGAAATCACTGAGAACAGACACAGAGAAACACCTTCAGAAACACACGCTTGAACTAGACCAGATCTACACTCGTGCTGAATTACAAAGCAACTAGTCTATATATACTACAGCTATCCGGACTCACACGAACTGGTGGTTCGTGTGACCCGAACTCACCCGAACTGTGAGTTCGGCTGACACTAGTTCGTGTAAGTTCGTGTCAGTTCGGACCAGTTCGTGTAGCATCAAACTTGTAGCTTCGTCTTGACTAGATACTTCACACGACGATCAGATCATGCATCAACAAACTCCCCCTCGACATGTACAGTATCTGTTCATCCAATTTGAACATATTCTTCGAACAAACTCCTCTTCAACTTGACAGTAGCTTGATCTTGAATACTTGACGAAATAAAGTGTGTCTCTGGCTTTATCAGCAGCTTCAGAAGACTTGAAGTTGTGATATCCTCTTCACTTAGACACCTGTTCAAACATAAAAAATCTTGTCGCAAAACGTCTCTTTGAGACTCCAAGATATTGATTATGAAAATTTGATCTTTATCACGTGTCGATCAAATAAAAAACAAAACAAAAATAAAATCTTTTTGCCTTTTAGAAATTTTATATCAAAAAAAAACCTAAAATATGCTAAAACACACCGAAAATCTTTTTGAATTTTTATGAAATGAAATGAAGTTGCAATACATAATCAAACTCTATTTTTTATATGAGAAAGATCGCTATATGGGATCATATTGGTCATAACGCACTGAACTACACTTTAATTTCAATTAACTGAGGCACACAAGTCATGTTGATTGCTGGTATAATTTGTCCATCTTAAACTCAGACAGAATCATACTCATAACATCTGGATATGTTAAGGTATTGATTAGATTTGCTTTGACCAGTGTATCCCACACTATTAGACATATTCAGACATATTTTCTTTTTCTGGTGTGATTACACTTGTGATTATCACATAGCATATTGTTTTCATGATATCGTCAACTGTGTTCCATGCAAAAAGAAACAAGAACGTTAAATCGTCTACCTTAAGGTCGATCTTTCGATACGCAGATAAGGTCTCGGATTTAACAAAATAAGAAAGATAAAACAAGTTGAAATTGTATAATTCAAAAACAATCAGGTCATTCTTGTGGACATGCAGAGAAAGTCCGATGAATTATACGAAACACCAAAGAAAACAAAGCAGAACCTCAAACGAACAACAATCAGGTCGGCCTTGTGAGCACGCAGAGATAGTTCAATCGTTTGAGAAAATAAAGAAAATCAAACAAGTTTAAATATTTGCAAAATGAACACATCTATACACAGTGACTTCTCATTTTATTTTTCACATATTTTTCTCCTTTTTGTCATGAAATACGCTTTAAGATGTTATCCACATGGTTAAGCATTAGAATTTTAATGTATCTCACATCAGTATACTTTCAGATTTTCCGAGTCTACCAAGCACTTCAAAAAACGATCTTATGGCTTTTTCATCTACTCTATCCATGAGTCAGATACGTAAGCCAATGTACCATCATTTTCTAATGATCAATTTCTCAAAATATTATATATTTTGCATGTATTCACCTTCACCATATTTTTCATTTTTCCCATAACATGCCATTTCTCCCCAATAAAATGAAAAACTATATTTTTAGATTTTTCATTTTATAAAAACAAGACACTATTTTTAGCTTTTTCAATTTTCTCCCCCCCCCCCCCCCCTAAACTACAAACAAAATGTAAAGATGAATCATGAAATGTAAATTAAGATAAGCAGAATACTCCTCCACCAGTAACTTTTCAATCACCAATAGGTCTTCTAGAAGTACCTACACACAGGTCAAACTCATCAATTTATAAATGACCCAAAGCAGAGTGCTTCTGGTCGGCCAGTTTCCTGGTTTTTCTTTGAAACCACCTTAGGTTTTCATTGTTGTCGTTATTTTTGTAATTCAGTTTTTGATGAATCAATCACAGGTGACTGTGAAGAACAACCTACATTTTGAATCTTTAAAAACATTTGCACAAATCGTTCTTGCTTTTTGAAAAAATTAGGTTGAAATTCATCAAAAACTCTGTGATGTTCATCAATGAACTTAGGTTTGGCAGGTTTACCAAAAACTGGAACTTTCACTTTAGGAGTAAAAACAGTAGGAAAAAGACAATCTCTAGGATATCCTACAAATATACACTTAGTGGATCGGGGTTCTAGTTTGTTTGAAGCATCGTGTTTTACATATGCTTCACAACCCCATATCATTAGATATGATAAAGATGGAACTCTTCCATGCCATAATTCAAAGGGTGTCTTTTCCACTTTCTTGGTTGGGGCCATATTCAAAATACGGGCCGCTGAGAGCAAGGCATAACCCTAAAATGATAAAGGTAGTGAACTTCTACTCATCATAGATCGAACCATATCTAATAGGGTTCGATTCCTCCTTTCCGACACACCATTATGTTGTGGTGTTCGAGGTGGAGTGAATTGTGAGACAATCCCACAACTCCTAAGATAACTTTGAAATTCATGACTTAGATATTCACCTCCTCTATCCGAACGAATGATTTTTATTGTTTTGTTGAAGTGATTCTCTACTTCATTCTTAAAGATTTTGAACATTTCATAAGCTTCATACTTGTGTGCCAACAAGTATACATACCCATAGCGACTATAGTCGTCGGTAAAGGTGATGAAGTATCTCTCACCATTCCTAGCCGTTGGCTTAAAAGGTCCGCATACATCCGAATGTATGGTCCCTAGAAAATCTTTTGCCCTTTCGGTGGTCCCACTAAAAGGTGCCTTAGTCATTTTTCCTAGTAAACAAGATTCCCATACATCAAATGAATCATGTTCGTTTGTTTCCAAAAGACCATTCTTTTGTAATGCTAGTATGCGATTCTTATTTATATGGCCAAGACGACAATGCCAAATGTAGGTGTCACTCAAACCTCTTTTGAGTTTCTTGGTGTTAGTTTGGTACATTGAGCTATCATATGATGTGTTTTCAAGTACTAATTCATAAATACCATTTATAGGCATAGCTTTAAAATAAAACACATCATTAAAGGAAACATGGATATCATTGTTAACAACTTTAAAATCATATCCAAGATGTCTTAAACGGAAAACAGAAATTATGTTCCTAGTCAAACTAGGAGCATACAATACACTATTCAAAATTACTTCCAAACCATTTGGAAGCTTCAAAAGATAGTCTCCTTGGGCTTCAACATGAACTTTTGCTCCGTTGCCCATGAAGAGACTAATGTCTCCCGTTTTTACTTGCCTATTTCTTTTGAACCCCTGCAACAAATTACAAATATGAGTTCCACATCCGGTATCTAATACCCATGTGTTTGAAGAAATAGCATTAAGCTCAATATTAATCATGAAGATCGTACCAGAGGTTTGACCGACATCCCTCTTTGCCTTCAACTCCTTGAGATAGGTAGGACAATTCCTCTTCCAATGTCCTACCTCACCACACTCAAAGAATGGATCATTCGCAGCAACCTTTTGCTTCTTTTCCTTCGGTTTTGGGGTTTCCTTCTTTCCCTTTCCCTTTCCTTTGACATGCCCTTTCCCTTTAGCAACATTTTCCTTGGGGCTAGAGCGAGGCCTCTTCTTGTTGCCACCCTCATTGATCGTTAGAACAGGCAAAACCGTTTTTCCCATCCCTTGCTCGGCCGTTTTGAGCATTCCATGAAGCTCGGGGATGGTTTTGTCCCAACCATTCATATTGTAGTTTAAGACAAAAGTCTCAAACTTCTTCGACAAAGAGTTGAGGATCAAATCTGTAGCCAATTAACTCTTGTGAAACGGGACAATTTAGCCTTTCGAGACGATCAATGTGGCTCTTCATCTAAACTACATAAGATGAAACTGATTGGGACTCGTCCATACAACATGCATGGAGTGCCCGAACCGTTTCGAAGCGCTCAACCCTTGCCTTTTGTTGGAACATTTCCTTCAATTGGGTGATCATGTCATATGCCCCATGATTCTCAAAATCGTTTTGGAGTTCGGGGATCATGCTCGCTAGCATGAGGCAAGAAACTTGCACGGAGTCCTCGGTGTATTTCACCCAATCGGCGTAGGCCTCAACGTCTTCCTCATCGGGTTCATCGGGAATTGGATCGTCCAACACATAAGACTTCTTTTCTTGCTTGAGAACAATTCTCAAGTTGCGGTACCAATCCACAAAGTTGTCTTGGTTGAGACGATTTTTGTCTAGTATGGATCTTAGCGATAGGTTATGGACGGGTGGGGTTGATTATGATGAAACTTTCTCGTCAGTGGCAATGCTAAAGTTGGCTCCAGGCGAACTGGAAGTTCGCCCAAGGTTCGCCCAGCCTAGTATATATAGGTAGTTTGTCTTTGTATTTGAATAGTGTCAGAGAGAACTAAGAGAGACCAGATCATAACTATGTGTTTTTTAGAGTGTTTCTCTGTTTGAGCTGATTAGAGAGTTGTACTTGAGTCTTTTGTAGATTTCAATAAAACAAACTTTTATTTACATCTCGTTTTCACTCTACAATCAAGCAAACCTCTAGTAAGATCCGTATTACGGTTTTTCATAAAAGAACATTTTAAAAATAGTAATTTGAGTTTGATGTATGCTTAGGTGAGCCATGAGGGATTTATAATATAAAAATTAAGGGCCGCATATTGACGTGCGAGTCTTGATAAAATCACGTTTCAAGAGTTATTAGCCAATTCGGCTATTTGTGGTTTAAAATTGTAGAATTTTATATAGGTTAGCATACTTGAATGGGGTGGTTGTACTTATTGGATTCTGTTTTGGTTGCCATATGTTCTAATTTTGAGTTCCAATAAAACATTGCAACTAACCTAATCCTAGTTATTATAAATTTTTTTTATATGTATTCATATGATAGAGAGTGTAAATTTCTCATTCTCTTTGATCAACTTATTATCTTTACAAGAATCTAACAAAGAAACGGATGAAATTGTAGCACCAATGTAAGAAAATCTTAGGTAACTTATCAATTTTTCAAATGTTAACTACACTACATGTTAAAAAAATGACCAAAACTGTATTTGGATTAAACACCATTATGAAGCTGGAACTTATGATGTTACCTTTTTTTCTAATACAACTTGAGTTCAGTTACCCTTTGCATTCTTTAATTATATCATGCCTAGGCTTATTTTATTGACTCATATTTTATAGTACTGACTTATGCAGAGTTGTGAACGGACGTATATGCTTTTAGTGGTTATGTGCTCCTCGGATCATCAATACAATGACATTTGGCTACTGAGAATTCTCTTTCAAACAAAAAAATACGCCTTACATGTGTGTGGGATTTCATTTGTTGTTCAAGAACATTGTTATAAGATTTTACTTATTGAAGGGTTACGTTGTTCTTGCAGCAGAGGTGCAACTCTCGTGTCCTACTTCAATAGAAGTTTAGAGATGTTGGTCATTGGTGGTTCCTTTGATGAGATTGATGGATGATTTTAGAGCTTGTAGGGGGTAATGCTCCAAATTCAAGACTCACATCACTAAATTACTAAAGAGATTGAAAAACAATAGCTGATTATAACTTTCACTGAAATTTACATGATTTTAATTGCTTTCTTTCTGATTGAATTGATAATGTTGTATACAAATTCTGAAAGTTTGTAAAACTTTGTGAATTACATTTATTTTCTATTGATATATGTGATATATAATTTTAGTTATATAAGGTATTTATAGAAATATATTTTGATTTAAATATCTACTTTGAGTTTTTAGACTCCATTTCTATATGCTCAACAGATGCTAAAACAACCTCTTGTTACAAATACATAGTTTCAATGATTCACCCTAATTCAATTCACCTAATCTGTGCTGATATTTCATAATCAATGAATTTATAAAATTGCAACAATATAAACCATTCTATATAATGGTCATGTTAGACGTTAGATCAATAGAGAAACATATTGTTGTACTATTTTCATTCCACTACAGGGTGCTAAGATCCTGGGAATAGTGTTAAAAAGCGGGTTTTCAGGTTCGAGAAATTACTGAGGGAGAATGAGGACTTCTATGTGCACCAGCCTGAAGTAACCTACACAACTCAAAGTACAACTACTATACGGTGGATAAAATCTTAAAATCTTCTCATTCTCGAGTTGAAAGGCCTACACACATTATTAATATAATAGTTAAGTATGATAAGCCTATTCTCTTTATATTTGTTACTAAACTTTAATGCATCTTTAATATTGTAGCGTTAATATTAAGACCCTTATAACAATTTATTGTGTGGTATGGTAGTCCTAGATGTGGCAGTCTTGACCCATTCACTTATGAATTGGTCGATTTAAGTTGTGTTTTGATTTAAAATGGTTCGACCAGAACACAAAAGAATTAGATAAAAGAGGAATGGGTCAATCAGATTGTGTTTGCCCAAGTGTATTTGTAACGCATACAGCCTTGTGAATGGTTTTGCTTTAGATTAGTATAGTAATAGTGTTGAATACCAAAAATGGACACTAAGATGTTTGTGGATCAAGCAAACGAAACTCGACCTATTTTCATTCACATGAAAAATGACTTATTTTACTCGAACTTGCTAATCAATTTGGGCACACAATCTCTGTCAACAAAAGAATTTGGACAAAATACTGTTTGAACAAGTTGTCTGTCTAATGCTAGGTCTAGGCGTTTTGGTTTATAATGTTTGTTTTGTAAAGTTTCTGTCTCAGCGTACCAGTGGGCGGACCAATTGGTACGCACCTCCGGACCAACTGGTACGCTGGTTAAGTTGGTACGCTGGGCTGGTAACTATAAATAGATTCGAGTCTTTAGTTCGGAGTCAGAAGATCGAGTTCATACAGTCTTAAGTGTGTGTTTTCTTAGGTGTTCTCTCTCTGGTTCTCTCTGTAACTGTTTGCACTCGAAATCAATCAAACAAGTGTTTATTTACCTCCGTGTTCATAGAATCAATCATATCATGCAATAGTAAGATCTGTATTGTGTTTTACAAGTGGTATCAAAGCATTTGGTTGCTCTATTTCTATGATTTTGGTCGTTTTCTCGAACTCTAGAGAGAGAAAGTAGGATTTTGAATCAATTCTCTTCATTTCATCTCAATTCTGAGTGTATTCGATACAAAAATTGATTTCAAAATGATCCTTGAGTGTGTTCGCTGAGTTCTGTGTCAAATTCCTGTCCAAAAAGCCAAAAATATCAAAATGTGTTCGATTTCTGTTGGTACGCCGTTGGTACGTTTATAGAACACCTTGGTACGCTGCTGGTACGCAAGGCAATCTCCTTTAGTGTTTTGGTACGTTCGAATTGGTACCTAGATGGTTATGCCCTACCAGACTGGTACATTGTATTTTGTTGGTATGCTGAGTTATCTGATCCGTAGGGTGGAACGCCTGAGATAGTTTGGTACGTCAGTGGTACATGTATTAGAATTGGTACGCTGAAGTTAATTTGGTGCGGAAGTCAATCATCTGGTACGCCGAGTCAGTTTTTGATAAAATCATCATGGATCCATTCCAAGCATTTGTTGCGATGTCAACAACGGTTCAAGCTTTACTTAACTACGACAACGAGATTGGAACCACGAACAAGGTTCCTAAGTTGATGAAATTCAAGGATTTTCACAATTGGAAGACTCGTTATGAATCATACATAGGTGTAACCGATGTTACGGTTTGGATTCCTATGTTGGATGGTTATGAGGTGCCAAAGTTTGCGAGTGGTGAAATAAAACCATACAATAAAATGAACAATTCTGAAAAAGAATCATTCAAATTAGAAAATAAGGCTTATTCCAACTTGTCAATGGCTTTACCAAAAGACATTATTCATCAATTTTAAATGCACACAACATCTAAAGCCGATGTGAAGGAAATGCCCAGTATAAGAAAAGTAAGAAGAAAGTCTTGCTGAGGGAATACGATAATTTCTGCCATGTTTAAAACGAAACAATTAATGATCTTATATCAAGATTGTCACATCTGGCGAGCGAGCTTGAAATTGTTCGCGTAAAGAAGGAAGCAAATGAGTTGAAAGAAAAGATATTGGATGCCTTACCAGCTCAATGGGGAGGATATATTTTGCTACTAACTCATGATAAAGGGTTTGATGATGTTTCATATGATGATCTAACCAGGAATTTGTTGGTACGAGAATTGGATATGATAAGAGTTAAAACACTTCCAGCACAAGTCCAGAACCCAGATGTGTATTTTGCAGAAAATGCATCAACAATGCATGCCAAAGTCAAAGCTAACAAAAATTCACCAACTACTACATTCTATGTGGAAAATTCTTCGGCTGGTCATGCTAATGTGTCTCGGGGTTCTTTTGGAGATAGTTACACTCACAAGGCTGCTGTGACATATATATCCGGTTTACAAAAATCAATCGGCTTCTGCATCAAACCAGAATCTCAGCAAAAACTACAAATGACTTCATGGCATTGTTTTCGGCAATGATTTCTTCGTATGACGGTGTAGTGGCAGGAAAGCTGACAAGTGCTGAATTAACTGATGAAGATTACGAGCAGATTGATCCTGATGACTTAGAACTCATGGATATATATTGGTCAATGGCTATGCTGGTCCGGAGGGGTAAGAAATTCATGCAAAGGACGGGGCGTAAGGATCTTAACCCTGAAGGCAAACTTGGTTTTGATAAATCCAAAGTTCAATGCTACAACTGTCGGAACTATGGTCATTTTGCCAAGGAATGTAGTAAAGGAAAGAAGCAAGAGACTTCAAAATTGTATCAGAAATATGTGGCTCAAAGTGCTAAAGCATCAGGGGGTAACTCTAATCTATCTAGTTCCAATGCAAATGTTAATGCTTCGAGTTCAGACTCTAAAGCATTAGTTTCTCAAACTGGTGAAGGTTACGATTGGAGCGCAGATTGTTGCTGATGAATCTGCTTTTCTGTGCAGCTCTGAAGATCAAAATGTAAAGATTGAAGACAATCCTGAACTTCCAGGAGAAGATTTCTTTGGAGATGGTCAACAAGCTTTCATGGCTAATGTTCAGGTTGATTCTAAACTCTGTGAACAGTGCATGTCAACTGCTAACAAATTAAGGGAACTTTCTGATGAGAAAGTTATGTATTATGAAAAATACATGTTAGCAGAAGAAAACACCAAAATTTATAAACAAAGGTGGGAGGCCATTAAGGCTGAACTGAAGAGTGAACATGCTTTGACTCTGAACACAAAATTGAACTAAGTAACAAAACCGAGGATTACATTTATTGTGAAAAGAAGCTTGCAGAAGCTAATGCTAAAATTTCTGAATTAAACATTGAGATTTTAGATCTTCAACGTCAAATTGAAAACTTCAAATATTCAAATTCCTTTGCAAGTTTCCTATAAAGATGAAACTTTAAAAGAAGTGTTCAAAGAGTCGGGATGCAATTCAGTTCCACCACCAATTGTTCATGGTTTGGAACCAACTGAAACCGACAACAAGCCATCCATTGTTTTGGACTATTCCAAGTCCATTGAGAACTTGATTGGTTCTTCTGATAGACACAAAGGCACTAATAAGAAAAGGTCGGGCAAACATGTGTCCAAACCAAACCATGATGTTCCAAAACAAGTTGAATTCAATGACTCAGTGGGTGATAAATCTGTCACTGAGACGAAACCAAAAGGTGGTGTTAAATTGACACCTTTGGAGGAAGCCATGAAAATGATAGAAATCGAAAAGAAAATGAAAGATTTTGAAATGAAAAATTTGTCAAAGGTCATGATCTATTTTATGAAAAGGAATAAGTAACTGAAAGCAATAAAACCACACCTGATGTTAATTCAATTCCGGTTGCTCCTCCTAAATCGGTGAAATTTAGTGGCGTTGGTTTTGGGTCAACTTCTGAAAATTCTGAGGTCAATCAGAAGTAACCTCAGAAAGTTCAGAAAAATGACAAGAAACTGAAAGGTAAAACTGAGATTGGTGAATCCTCTCAGAAACTGAAACTGTATTGTCTCAAAGGTAGTGATACCATTTTTTCTGATGAGATGTTCCCACTGTGTTGTTTTGATCCAACACAAATTGCTAAAGTTTTCTATGCTAAGTCTGAAGAGAAAGGTGTTTCTGATCATGGAAATGTGGAAAATGTTTCGTTACTAAAACTTAAATCCAGTCCAAATGATCAGAGCTCTCACAAATCATACACTCCAAAAGATCAGAAATTTAAATCAAAGTCAGAAACTTCCAACTACTCACCAAAGAGTTTTTACAACTCTGATGGTAAGTTTTCCTAAAAAACAAACAGTTTTGACTATGAATCGTATGGTTTTTGTGAAGACTATGATTTTTATGATGACTTTGGGCAATTTGATCAAAATAAAATCAAAAAGGTCAAACCAAAGGGTTATTCTGATCAGTGTGGGATGGATGAGTATGGGTTCTATAATCAATTTGGGTATATTACTCCTTTGCT
>JBCNJP010000124.1:268483-285193 GCA_039602395.1 Deinandra increscens subsp. villosa
AATCACAAGCCAACAACGATTGTTAGAAAGCTGGAGTAGCCGACAAAGAAGAGAGATAAACATTCCCTGCAGACCAATGAAGATCCGCCACGTCATCATCTCTATAAGACATCGTCCATCACCCCTGTAAACCCTAATTCGACCGGAGAAGGCCATGAACTCGCCGGAAAAGCGTACACAGCTCATATCTTCGCAAATACTCGACCGATTTTCGATGATTTTGGTACCGTTGGACTCGTATGATCATTCTCTACACATCTAGACGTTCAGAAATCCACTAAGATTTATTTAAACAAAAACCCAGTTGATGAACTCAAACGAGATCGCCAACATTCGAAGTCGCCATGATTTATTCGAGGTCGCCAAGGCTCCTTCGAGATCGCCAAGGCCAGATCGCCATGAACAAACTTGAAATCGCCAAGATATGACTCGAGATCGCTAAGGACAAACCGAAATCGCCAAGGACAGATTCAAGTTCACCTGAGATCGCCAAGTACATCTTCAAGCTCTCTCGAGGTCGCCAAGAACATCTTCAACAGCTGTGAGATCGCCAAGGCAATCTTCATAAAAATGAAGAACACCAAGAACACCGTGAAACACACACTACTGTGTGTTTTTCCAGATCTGTCAAATCTGTTGCGAATCAGGCGAAACCGATGCTCCCAATGGATCCGGAATGCGTTTTCCATCAAGATTCATACTTTATTTCATCCAAAAACACTGATTAAAACACCAAAAACTCAGAATCAAAGCTCAAAATATCTTCAAAACCCCAAAAACGGGAAAACTCTAACTGCTTTATTTTTTCAGCTCAGATCTCTTATTTCTTCACTGATTTGAACATATGGAGCATGAAATCATATCTAAATGAACCCAATAACAAGAATCTATCATCAGATTCATCCAGAAATCATCAATCAGCTCCAAAAATAAGAAAAAGTAGAAAAAAGTCTCCAAAGTGGGTTTTTCCAATCAGCACCTCATTCAAGCTCAAAATCACAGATTCGAGTGACCAGATTCATCGTGAGACGAGATCTGATCGGTACCCGCTCTGATACCATTTGTCAGGACCAATTTCACATCAAGAATCTCGATCTTGAGTAAGAACGAAGGTGAGATGAAGAGGAGACGGGATGAGAGAATCAAAGATAATAAATGACAAGAAATATAAAATCAAACGATTCATTGATTATTGCTGAATGATTACAACAAACCGAATGATTACAAACTCGTCATAGGAAATCCATGGTCACATTGGGTTGAGCTCAAACCCAATGTGTGACTCTCTCTCTAGAATGATAGCTCACATCTCTCTAGATCATCCTTATTCATTACTTATTCATCATCTTTCTAATGAAGCTATCCCTTCCTATTTATAGAGAGCCCATGTGCTCACTAGCCCACTAACTAGCTAACACACATACAAATGAGCTAAATACAAATAAAACAAATGACATAATTATTATTAATTAAATCAAGGCTGATTTAATTAATATGAAGCTTGACTCGCTCGAACCGGTCTTCCGTTGACTTTTACGTTGACCGTTGACCCGAACGGTTGACTTTTCAAGAAAACGTCTTCAGTCCAAACTTGCAAGCCTCGAGCATCACAACCCGCGTCTCTGAATCAAATCACAATGGATTCTTCAACCGAATTATTCGAGAATAGATTTGATGGCGTCAGTCACACTTATTAAAAGTTCCAACAGTATAACTCAACAACAATCAGGTCGGTACTCCCATACAGGCAGAGAAAGTCCGATGAGTTATACGAAACACCAAAGAAAATAAAGCAGAACGTCAAACGAACAATGATCAGGTCGGTCTTGTGGACACGCAGAGAAACTCCGATCGTTTGACAAAATAAAGAAAATCAAACAAGTTTAAATATTTGCAAAATGAACACATGTATACACAGTGACTTCTCATTTTTCTTTTTCACATATATTTTTCTTGATATCATGAGATATGCATCAAGATGTTGTCCACTTGATCAAGCATTATTTAATGTGTTTATCACATCTGTATACTTTCTGATTTAAATGTCGAGCCTACCAAGCACATCGAGCAATGATCTTATGGCTTTTTCATCTATTTTATCCACGAGCCAGACACGTAAGCCAATGTACCATCATTTCCCAATCATGTCGGATCAATTTCTCATTTTTCAATGTTTTTGCATTTTCCGTTTTTCAATGTTTTTGTATTTTTCCTTTTTCTCCCCCTTAAAATGAAAACTCTATTTTCGGATTTTTCATTTTAACAAAAACACAAAAACACTATGTTTGAGTTTTGCAATTTTCTCCCCCTAAACTACATACGAAATGTAAAGAAAGAAAATTGACCAATCGATACTGATACCATTTCAATTTAAGCTTTCAGAAAAACTTTCAGGTTTGAAATATGAAGCATTCAATTTAAGTTAAGCAGGAGACTCCACTATCAGTAACTGCTTGAAGCTTGAACTTCACAAATCACCAATAGGTCTTCTTGAAGAAACCTGCACACTGGTTTAAATGATTAGTATTCAAATGACCCGAAGCACACAGCTTCTCGTCGACCAGTGTCTTCCACAAAATCAGTTGCAGCTTTGGTAACTAACTGAGGTCGCCACTGCATTTTGGCTTTTTTCATTTTTAACTGAATCATCATCACGTGATGAACCACCAACACTCGAATCAAATTTGAAAAATTGTTTCGTTTTAGATTTTGATTTGAATGGTGTTGACTCAGTAAAAATTCTGCCTGATTCATTGATAATGGTGGCAGGTCTGTTTGAAAATGATATGTGTACCATTTCAGGACAATCCTGTGCCATGTGTCCCTTTCGGCGACATTGATAGCACAAACGATATGATCGTTTAGATTCTGGTTTGTCCCTGAACTGGATGACATCTATCATCAGATTTCAAACGATCATAAATATCATCGAAAACTTGAAATCGGTTAGAATGTACCCATTTCAGTGTAGGACTTCGAGGTGTGGAATTTGATCCAGATGATGAAGAATCCTTAACTTTTTGAGCATCTCTAGAAGAACTTGCAGACGAAGCCTTCTTCTGAATCTTTCCTCTGAATCCTTTTTCCACTGTAGACAGAAACACCTGAGCCAAATGATAGATTTGCTCCAAGCTTGTGTCTTTCTTTTCTTTTGGAGCTTTCTTGGGCATATTCTTCTTGACATTCTTTTCAAACTTCTTCCCCTCACTGCCCAAACCTGACTGTTTGTAACCTGGTAGCTTTGATAAATCAATCAAAGAACTCGAAGGACCTGCTTTAGCAGCTTGATTGAAAGAAGCTTTAATATCCTTCAACTTGTTAGCTTCAACCAATTTAGCAGCAGCTGTTTCTTCACTCACTTTCTTCTCATCTTTTTCACTATGTTTGTCTGTAGAAAGAACACTCGTATCATGCTATAAACCCACTAGAAACAAACTTTAATGTAGATACACCAACCACACTTTTCTCTTTCTCCTCTTTCTTCTTTGACAGTTTCTTTTCAGATTTCTAAACCAAAAATTCAGAATAATCTCCATTTACATCAGAAGAATGAATATCATCTACAACATCATATGAAATAACTGGATGTGGAATTTGATTATACTCTTCGCTTCCAAACACTTTCTTGAAATTTTCATCTTTGCACAAGTAGCTTGTGAAAGAATGTGAATTCTTCAAATTGTTCAATTGTCGCTTCAGATCCAAAACTTCAACATTTAAATCAAATATTTTCTTTTGAGCTTCACCCAATGCTTTTTTTGATTCAATCAATTGCTCTGAAGCTCTATTGGACAAAAATTTCTCTTGTCTCATCTGATCATGTGCATCATATACTTCTTGAGTAATTTTCTTCACCCTTTCCTCATGAATCTCAATATTTCTTTTCAACAACTTGTTTTCATGTGTTAAAGTTGTAACTTTATCAAGTAATGTTGAATGTTCCATTTGACGATCGTTTTCCTTAGCAATAACTTCATCAAACTCTTTCTTGAGGTCATCATAAGCTTGCTTCAGCGATTCTACTCTTGCAGTTGATTTCTTAAACAAATTAATAAAATCACCAATCGCATCTTTTGCTTCACTCTCCCATTTCTCAACACTTTTGACCAACTCTTCATTCTCTGTTCGTAACTTCAAAATTTGTTCTTTATCTGAACTAACTATTTCATCCAATTTTGTTTGAAGCTCAACAAACTCTTCCATCAAAGTATTCTTTTCTTTAACCAAATTCTCATTTATTGTGAGAATCTCATCAGAATCTTCAAACTTCTTCTTGAGACTTTTTATTCTTCTTCCTTCTTCTCATTTTCAATAATCAATACTTCTTTTTCAGAACTCAATTCTCGAATCTTTCTTTCTTTTTGAGCACAAAATTCACATGTTGACTCATACCCACTAACTTCAGAATCACTTGTTTCAGATTTACTGGTCTCAGATGCATACCCACTCGATTCAACCTCAATATTTGCCATTAATGCATAATTGTCTAAAGGGCGGACTATAAATGCAGATTCATCTGGAAAGTCTTTAGCCCAATCATAACCTTCATCAGTTTGAGATATCATAGCTTTAACTTCTTTATCTTGAACATTCTTATCAGAAGTATCCTTGTCAGATGACTTTTTAGGACAATCCCGAGCAAAATGTCCATGTTTGGCACATTTAAAACATTGAATCGTTCGTCTATTCAAACCAAGCGTTTCTCCTTGAAGAAGAGATGTCTTACCATATTTCTTCATAAATCTCCTTCCTCTCTCCACTACCATAGCAAATTGCCATTCCAGATCGAGTTTATTCAAAAGATCATCATCCAGATGATTTAAATCCTCGCCAAACAATCCAGATTGACCAATTTAACTAAATACAGATCCAGACGAAGAAGATATGAAAGCAAATAACAAAGCAGCTAGATCTTCGGTTGCTTGATTAGAAGTAGACTTACTTGATGATTTATCAGGAATAGTAAAACTGCAGCCTGAAGAATAACCAGTATTTTCTGACTTTCCAGCAAGAAATGCAGTTAATGGTGGATTAACACTTGAATTAGAATGTGACTTTTCTTTGGCATGCATGGTAGCAGAATTTTCTCCAAAGTATACTTTGGGATTTTGAACAGACGGAGTTGCTGACTTTTTCACAAGCAGTTCAATTTCACGAGCTTGTAATTTGCTTATCAATTGATTAAATGTCCAACTTGAGTAGTTTGGATCATTAGTCAACATTATAACAAAATTCTCCCATTTTTCGGGTAGAGCTTCTAGAAACTTCTCCTTCAATTCATCACTTTCCTTCTTGACACCTACAACTTCAAGTTCATTGATCAGATGTGAAAACCTTGCAATCAAATCTTTGATATTCTCATTGTCACAATGTCCATAATTATCAAATTCTTTCTTTAAAACTTTCTTCCGATTCTTCTTGTATTGCTCATTACCCTCACATCTTTCAGCAATAGCATCCCCAATTCTTTACAAGTTGTGTAATTTTTAAACTGATGCATCAAGTCTTTATGTAAGGCCATTGTAAGAAAGCTATACGTTTTCTTCTATCAGGAAAAGAATTTCTTTTCATCAGCTTCAAAATCACTTATCATCTTTGGCTTTCTCGGGCTTATCATCGGATACTCATATTCTTTTTCAAGCGGGATCTAAGAATCAACATTTTGAGAAAATATGTTTGACTCAAATCGTTTCTTCCAATTGTGATAATCTTCTAATTGTAATAACTTAGGAACCTTCTGAGTTGTTCCTATCTCATTATCATAGTTCATCATTGCTTGTATCGATGTTTGAGCAGCTGAAAATGCGTGAAAATCACTCATTTTGAAGTTAAAAATCGACCGTCAAAACTTCGAACTCAAAAACGAAGGTCTTCCAAGCGGATTTTGGGGGTCAAACTAGAGGGTACTGGCCGTTAGCTCCCGTAACTCTTAACGGTTCTCAAGTTATGTCAGTTTTAGTGAAGACTACTTTTCTGCCAGCGTACCAAAAGTTTCTCAACGTACCAAATCCGAACCAATTTAACCAGCGAACCAAATAAACCTCCAACGTACCAGATTACTTCACGTACCAGCACCGGACCAAATAAACTCAACGTACCAGAATTTGCCAACGTACCAGTAGCGGACCAAAAATGGTACGGCGTAACTGCCACGGACCAACTTTGAAGATTGCCTAGCGGACCAGATTTGGCGGACCAGATTCTCGTTGAAGATTGCCTTGCGGACCAGCGACGGACCAACGGCGTACCATATTTTCTTGACGCGGACCAGAAGCTTACCACGCTGAATTCGATGGATTTTTCGAAATTTCAACTTTTGGAACTGGAAATTGATTCAGAGAGGTGCAAAAACTCACTAAGAACACTCAGAAATCATTTGTCATCATTGAAACACTTTGAATTGCAAAAATTTGATGAAAAAGAAGAAAACCCAAAATTTCTCACTCTAGAATTCGAAAAATTACCAAAATCATAGCAGTAGAGCAACCAAAAGCTCTGATACCACTTGTAATTCTACTGTACGATCTTAATACTGATTGTTTAGGTAATCGAAGAAACACAAACGAGTAAATAAAGCTTTGCTTTATTGATTTCACTTAGAGATTACACAAAGTCTAGAGAGAGAGAGATAACACACTCAGTTACACACACTTAAGAGATGTAGAAATGACAGAACCACCTGAACTCTCTCTAACACGAACTATTTATAGTCACTTACCAACTGGCCGACGTACCACCCACGTACCATTTGGTACGCACGTACCATCTGGTATGTTGGACCATATGGTACAACCAGTGACTATTTGACTTACTCACTAGCTCTAGTCTAGATACAATACACGAGACACAATGTAGCATAGGGATATGCTCTAACAAGGATCATAAATCCGCACAACTCTGTTCTTTTCTTCTAACACAATCACAGCTTCACCATTTCTTTCATTGTAATACCACCACCTTAAATCTTTGATGAAATCAAGTTCCATCTTCATCAGTGGAATCTTCTTCATCACATCTGGTTTCTTCTGAAAAATCAAGATTATCAGCTTTGTACCAGTTCTTTCATGAACTCCTGTTCGAGATCGACGCCTTTTTGGTTTCTGAGGATCCAAGAATTGAAATCCTTCTCGACATTCCCTCTCAAGAGTCCTCTTGAAGTGAAAACCCAACCAATCGTTGCCATAATTGCAAAATGGCTTTCTGGTCAACTCACGAATATCCCAAACTGGCAGACTGCTAAAATCACTGGCACATTTGAAGTACTGGATTCCATGTTCATGTTTAATCCCGTAGCACTTCAAACTCGAAGCATACATCCAGCTGATTATATCACCTGAAGCTAGACCCTTGAATTTGAAAAATGATCTATACTTGATTGGTTTCGGAGGCGGAACATAGTTGGCATGAAATGTTTTCATGTATTCATCAAATGCCCAATGCTGTTTTTGTACCTTAGCCTCCTTAACCACCGGATCTTCAGGTTTTTCTGCTTCTTTCTTCTTTAAAATTTCTCCAGCGTTAGCATCTTTCTCCTGAGGAAACACCTCGAAATCATCACCAGATTGATTGTTGTTGAAGTTAGAGTATAGATCTGGATATTCTTCTTCTGTGATATCCTCTACCTCAGGCTCTTCTTCAAAAATACCTTTTTCGTCTTCATCAGACTCTGGATCGGATGATTCATATTTCTTTGGTGCCTTCTCAGACGCTTTTCTCATCTCTTCATCATTCAGATCAAACACCCTTTGTAACTCTTCAGCCGTCAAATCACCAACAAACTCACCTTCTTCGAGCGTCTACAACATCTGCCCAAAATCACTCAGACTCGTTGCCGCTTGATTTGATGGAATTGAGGTGATCGGCATAGCTTCTCGAGAATCTTTCTCCCCCTGGGAAGTAGATGTCCCAGCACCCGAACCAGTGGTTCCAGACGGGCCTAGTCCTCCACCAACGTTCCCCTGAGGATCATCTTGATCATGATCATCGTTCAGAAATCTCATCGGATCTTCATTACAACCCGAGTTATCTCCTATCTCTCCCTGAGCTTTAAATTTCTCCATCAAGAATTTTATTTGCTCACCCATTGCAGGAAGCGTCGAACACTGAGTCTGACTAGCCCTACTCAATCTTAGAATTTCTTGATCTTTGGCTACGTCCCGACTCTGCAAAGTTGTGATCAGTTGACTCTAAGCTTGATTATGTTCCCTCAATTCATCATTATTTAAGCGCAGCACAGTAATCATCTTCTCTTGCTCCTCAGACTTAGCCTTCAAGGCATCAATTTGAGATTGTTGATCGGATAACACGCTCTAAAGAATACTGGCTTGAGAGAATGAGTCTGAACCCTGTTCAAAGTTGAAATTCACTTCTGGTGTGGAATGTTGTGAAGCTGTGGCAGTAGCAGTAGAAAATACAGGAGTAGTGGGTGTAGAACCCATTGGCTGATTTACAAACTGCGCACCAGCACTTGCTGAAGGTTCTGTGCTAACAGTTGTTGACCTGTTGGCATTCATAAGATCTTGCAAGAAGTCAGCCTGAACGAGGCAAAGACATGGCAGGAGTTGCTGATGAAGAAACACCGGAACGAGGTTGTAAAATGAACTGTTGTATCCCTTTCTTCTTTTTAGTTCTTCCTCCAGCAACTGACTTCTGCCTCCTTTTTGCTGGAGTAACAGATGAAGAACCAGTGGCTTGCTGTTTTCCTTTGCCGGAAACCACATCGGCATCAGGATTATAGTCTTCATCAGACTCACATGAGGCCACAACGTCGTACACACGATCCTTGTAACGATCGTTTCTCTTGTTCTTGATGAGTCGGTAAGCGAAATGTTCATCGCTACCTTTCCTGAGCTTTACATATTTTGAGTTGATCAAGACTCGCACAAACGGGTTGTTTGTGTCAGAAAAATCTTCAGAGTCAGCCCCAACATTCAGATCCTCCTCATCTTCATCAGATTCATCTTCCAGGGTATTTACCGCAGGTGTCTCAGTCACATTGACAGATATAGGAACTTCCTGTGCTGAGACCACCGGTTCAGTAACTGGCGGTTGAGAAACAACTTGTTCAGGTTCTGGATACACTGGTTCCTATACTACTGGAACTTGTCTTTTTGGTCTTTTAACCCTGCCTTGTTGTGGAATTTGATTCTGTGCTTCAATCTAGCTGTAGTCAAATTCTTCTGAATCACTACCATCTTCATGACGAGGTGCACCCACTGCTGGTGCCATGTAATTAACATTGGCTAAATGACCAATCAAACGCTTTAATTTTGGCTGAAATTCTGATGCCTTCTTTTGATAAGACGCCAGAGCACCAACACTTGCCTCCGTCATATGTTTCAGTTCCATTTTCTGTGATTCATGCTTCACTAAATCAGGATACCGGTCATTGAGGACCATCTGAAGGAATCTGGGATAAATAGCTGCTTTCTTATACCTTTGAGTGAGATTATCTCTCATTTAATGAAAGACTAATCCAACAACATTATATGGTCTGTTCATCACCAAAGCATTCATCAGAGATAGCATAATCTGTTGAACTTCATCATGACCAGATATTCTACGCCCCAAGCAAACCAACAACACGTGCACCAAGTACTTGTACGGAACACTCAGCGACGATTTGTAAATCCATTCTTTACTTGGATCATCTATGTACCAAATCCGCTTCAGAAATGCCACGTTGTCTTCATGAGGAAATTCTATTAATGTCGTTGTTGTATCAGATTCTAGCTTCAGAACTCTGCGAATATCTGCTTCAGTAACTTCTACTGGTCGACCTTGAATAGTTGCAACAATTCTGATAGGAGCATCAGTGATCGTTCGTGCAGTATTCCAAAACTCCAGAATAATATCACGATACACATCACATTGTTGAGTGATTGCATAATGAATTCTTGACCGCCTCAGAAATTCAAAGATCCCGGATCCTCCAAATTTGTCAAGCTTGCTTCGTGCAACACCAATATGCGCACAGATGTTGTGTTTGTGACCGATTTTCAAGTCGTTGGCCATATCTGAAAACACATAAGATAAAACATTCATTAAATTCCATGTTATTAACAGATATAATCACCGATTTCGTCAATTCGTTGTCGTTTTCATAAACGAACAACTTTTTAATCAAAAATATCACACCGCCTAACTCTGTCCGAGCCCCCTCCGAACCCCATGTTCGGAGTCTCCGAAACCCAGGTTCGGAGCCTGAAGAACTCTGACGAATTTGAATTCTAAAATCAGCGAAAACGACCAAATCAGACCACAAGAATGAACACCCTTGGTCGGTTTTTGATAACAAGCACAGAGTAACCATTTTTATCTTTTAAAAACAAATTTTAGTAGCTTAATTTTAGATCTAGGAAACTGTTACAGTCCGAACGAGTTTTCGACCAAAAATCCAACAACCAATGATTAAAAATCAAATCTAAACACACCAGTGAACTCGGAATAGTGAATCCTACCTAGAACAAGTCTCAAATCCGTCAATAAATCGCAAAAGAAAATTTCGAAATTTGGGCAGCCGTTTAGTGTAAGTTCGGAGATAACAGTGACAAGTGAGCTCCGAACTCCAGGTTTGGCGTATTTATAGCCCAAGACGTTCGGACCTCCGAACGCCCTCCGAACTCCACCTTCGGAGCTAACGGTTACACCGAACGTTGTCCGAACCTCACATTCGGCGCCTCCAAACCTTGTCCGATTTCGAGCTTCGGACCCTCCGAACTCCAAGTTCGGACGTCCGAACTCCAGGTTTGGACATTTCAAAAAATTTCAAATTAACCCCATTTTTAATGAATCTTCAAATTGAACCTCGAAAGTTTTATGATTTAACATTTTGCCTCAAACTTCGTTCAATTCAATGACGAGTTTTCTGAAATCAAGTCCATTTGGTTGTCTTTGGCATAATTTTGAAATTTTTCACTAACGGTTGATCAAAAAATAAAGCAGAATCAAAATCTTTTTGATTTTTGTAAAATTTTCAAACACACCTAAAATCTTTTTAAATTTTTACAATATTATGCTAAAACACACCTAAAATCTTTTTGCGATTTTCAGATATTCAAACAACAAACCAAACAGAAATGAAATGAAATTACTAGGAACTAATATAACTTAAAAGTTTTTGTGAGAAAGATCCAGACGCGAGATCATATCAGCTAATGTGCATCAGACACACTTCAATTTCATTTTTAATCAGCATGAAAGTCAAGTTGGCACCAAATACAACTTTTCAGTTTATTTCAGTTTGGGCAGATCAATTTTTATAGCTTTCTGATATGTTAAGGTATATTTAGCAAGCATTGATAATATGATAACCCACACAATCAGAAATACCGGTAATCTGGTTTATTCTTATTATTTTTGAATTTTTCGGAGAAATTTGATTTCCACCGAGATTTATCGTCCATTGTGTTTCATGCAAAAATAAAGCAAAACCCTAAACAAACAACAATCAGGTCAGCCGGTAGGCATGTAGAAAGTCCGATTGTTTAGGAAAATAAAAAATAGAAAATAAAGAAGAAATTGTATAACTCAATAACAATCAGGTTGGTGCTCCCGCACACGCAGAGAAAGTCCGATGAGTTATACGAAACACCAAAGAAAATAAAGCAGAACGTCAAACGAACACCAATCAGGTCGATCTTTCGATACGCAAGAAAGGCCGATCGTTTGACAAAATAAAGAAAATCAAACAAGTTTAAATCGTTGCAAAATTAAAGCATGTGTACACCAGAACATCTCTTATTCTGTTTTTGTATTTTTCATTTTGTTTAAAGCCAAGATTACACATCACTCATCATGATGTGCCTCACAATTAATCAAGCAGATTTTTTATGTTTATATCGTACTAGCATATATCAGATTTACCCTCACGCATTTAACTAACCAAACAAGTACCTACAACCTTTAATTTTACTTTATCCGTGGTTGATAACACACGCCACTGTAATATCACTTCTTGCTTGCTCGGATCAATTTCTCAATTTTTGATTTTTTTTTTAATTTTTCCATTTTTTATGCTTTTTGCATTTTTCCATTTTTTTTTATATTTTCTGATTTTCTCCCCCTAAGATACAAAACACTATTTTGGATTTTATAATAAGAAAAGAAAACAGATAACAAAATAAAAATAAAAGCAAAAATGATCAACCGAAAGTTACTCAACAGGTAACTTTTGTATGCCGTTGATCTGCAAAAGATAACGAAAGCGGGTTTTGTCAAAAACTTTCGTAAAAAGATCCGCTTTTTGAAAGTCAGTATGAATCTTTTGCAGATCAATCAAGTGTTTTTCAAAACAGTCACGGATGAAGTGATAAGAAATCTCAATATGTTTCGTTTTAGAGTGGTGAACGGGGTTTTTAGTTATGCAAATGGCAGCCGAGTTATCTATATAAATTGGAGTAGTAAGAAACTTCAAACCGTAATCCCGCATCTGCTGTTGTATCCATAAAACCTAAGAGCAGCAACTAGCAGCCGCTATATATTTAGCTTCAGCCGTGGATGTAGCAACGGAAGTCTGCTTCTTACACTGCCAAGATACCAACCGGTCGCCTAGAAACTGACATCCGACCGTGGTTGACTTGAAGTTGATCTTGCAACCGCCGTATTCTGAATCTGAATAAGCCGACAGGTCAAACTTATCATCATGAGGACACCAGATCCCGAGATCTGAGTTACCCTTCAGATATGCTAGAATCCTCTGAACCGCATTCATGTGAGAAACCCGAGGTGCTGCCTGGTACCTGGCACACAAACATACAGCAAAGATTATATCAGGTCGACTAGCCGTAAGATACATCAAAGACCCTATCATTGCCCTATAACGAGTGACATCTACTGTTTCACCGTCTTCGTCAGGACACAGACCATGTGACAGCTGAATAGGAGTTCCAGGAATGCGAACATCTTCCACCTTGAATCGACTCAAGGCATCTCTCACATACTTTGTCTAATGTATGAAGATTCCCTTGTCAGATTGCTGAAATTGTAAGCCCAAGAAGAATGACATTTCCCCCATTGAACTCATCCCGAACCTGGTTTGCATCAATTTCTCGAAATCCTTCGATAATTGTTCGTTTGAACAGCCAAAAATGATATCGTCCACATAAATTTGTACCAGTAGCCTGTTTTACGACAGAATAAAGTAGGATCAACCAACCCATGCTTGAATCCGTTTTCGAGTAAATAAGTGGACAACGTCTCATACCAAGCTCGAGGAGCCTGATGGAGACCATATAAAGCCTTGTCCAACTTATAAACCTTCTCCGGATAACCAGGATCGAAGAATCCCGGAGGTTGTTTGACGTACACTTCTTCTTTGACCTTGCCATAAAGAAACGCACTCTTAACATCCATTTGGAAGACCTTGAATCCACGATGTGCAGCATATGCCAAAAAGATTCTAATTGCTTCAATTTTGGCAACTGGTGCATACACCTCGTTAAAGTCGATTCCTTCTTCCTAAGAAAACCCTTGCACAACCAAACGGGCTTTGTTTCGGACTATCACTCTGCGATCATCTCGTTTGCATTTATAGACCCACCGTGTTCCGCACGGTTCCTTACTGCCAGCTAGTAAATCTTCCAGGTGCCACACTCCTAGCTTTTGAAATTGTAGCAACTCTTCCTGCATTGCTTCAACCCACGAGCCGTCTTATAAAGCTTCATGAACATCTTTTGGCTCGTTCTGAGATATAAAGCATGAATGGAACGCTTCTTCCTGAATACAAGATTCCAGAACTATTAGTAACGCACTGCTCTCAATTTTATGTCTCGTACGCACTCCTTCATTTAAATCACCAATAATATTGTCTTGCGGATGAATGGTGTTTATCCGGAGTGTCTGATTAATTGGAACAACAACCGTTTCAGCCATATCAGGAACATGATCATCCTCAACTACCAAATTGTCAGTTGAATTGACATCAGCATCATTTGAAGTAGCATCAACTTGTGGATCGAGTTGTTGAACAAGAATTTCCACCTGATGTGACACGGCTTCATGAAATTCGTTCTCATCATCAGAAGACATAACATTAGCCGCAACCGTTGAATCATTCGTAGTCTCGGTCAAGTAATCATCAGCAACAGGCACTACCGGAGTCGGCATAGTTTGTATATTTAGAACCAGAGTATCGTCCTATAATTCAATAAACACTCGAGTAAGTTGCTCATTAGACATCTCTGGTGTCGATTCAAGATTTTCAAAAAGAGATACATAATCGAACATCCAGTCCGGTCCAACACCTCTGGGTGGTAAAGTATAGGATTGAAAATCCACATTTAAGTATTCTGCCACAGTACCAGTCTGCTTATTGAATACTCGTTTCTTTTGATTCGAGTAACCGACAAAAAATCCCTCAAAGACTTTGTCGTCTAATTTGCCCGTAGACGTTAATACGGTACAGGGGCACCCAAAAGGCTCCAAATAATCGAGATTAGGCTTACGATACTTGAGCAACTCATAACATGTCTTTCCAAGACGTTTAACAGTAAGCACTCGATTAAGCACATAACATGCGGTGTTGACAGCTTCCGTCTAGAAATGAACAGGCAATTAAGCATCAGCCAACATCGTTCGCGCTGTGTCAATGATTGTACGATTCTTTCTTTCTGCCATGCCATTTTGCTGAGGTGTATATGGTGTGCTGAACTCATGTACGATTCCTTTTTCCATACAAAACGTCCTCACGGCTGAATTCTTGAACTCCATCCCATTGTCACTGCGAATCCTCCGTACCTTCAATTTATATAATGACTCAAGTGTAGTAATTAGATTGATAAGGATTCTCGATGTTTCATCCTTAGAGACCAGAAAATCAACCCAAGAGTATCTTGAATATTCGTCAGTAACCACAAGACAATACCAATTCCCGAAAATACTTTGACGATTCACAGGACCGAAAAGATCCATGTGAAGTAATTCGAACGGGACTTCAATTGAATGGTATTTCTTCAGTTGATGAGATTTTCTTTTCTGTTTTCCCTTCTTGCAACTCACACACACATCGCTAAATACAAACTGCTGCTTCGGAACCCCTTCGACAAGATCCCTCCGCACAAGTTCGTTCATTTTTCGGTAATGGATGTCCCATGCGACGATGCCATAGAATGGAATCTCTTTCTGAAGCTTTCGATAAGAAACATTGACCCATAACAGTAGCTTTGGCTGAATTCATGTCGAGCATGTACAAATTCGAGAATCGCGATGCTCACATTACAACATATTCATCTAGAATCTTGTAATCAGGTTTCAGTATCACACATTCACTCCCCGTGAAAGCAGTAGTGTATTGCTTGTCACAAATCTGGGAGACGCTCAGAAGTTTATACTCCAATTCTTTGACATATTCAACCTTCTCGAATGTGACTGCACCATTCGACAGTTTACCAATTCCTGTGACTTGACCTCCCTTGTTTCCAGCAAATGTTACTTTACCTCCATCGAAGTACTTCACATCATGTAACAAAGAGATATCACTAGTCATGTGCCGAGATGCTCCGCTATCAACAACCCAAATGTTATTCATCAGTTGCCGCGAAGATCCCTGCATACATTAAAACAGAAGATTAGTATCGGGAGGAACCCAAGCTTGAAGCTTTGGGTCGACCGTCATCTTCAACAAAATCATCACCAGCCATGGATGAACCTTTAGGTTTCCATGCATCATTTGAAGAGCCCGTGGAACTAGCAGCAGAGTATTTCAAAATTGATTTAATGTTTCTAAATTCACTTTCTAATTTCTTGTCAATTTTATGAAATTCTGATGCTTTATTATTAAAATGAACTCTGCCCTGCTCATCCACAAATCTGACTTTCTTCTTTGTATCAGTCTGATAACCTTCAGACATGTCATCAGATTTTTCTGCGTTAGACTTGCCAGATTTTGGCTTCTTCAATGGACAAGTCCGATATGTATGACCACGATTCTTGCATTTGAAACATTTTCGTTTATCAATCACAGTTTTATCAATCGTGTCACCATCCACATCGGACTCAATAACATATTTATGTGTCTTGGGTTTCAAACCTTTTCGGTTAGACACACGATGATTTTCAAATTCATCATTATAACCCGACTCATAACCTGAAACATTTTTCGAAAATCATCACGATACCCAAATTGACCTCTAACATGTAAATTTCCAGAAAAATGTTGATCCTCATAATTCTGATATCTGTTTCTTCTCCCACCAAACCTTGGACCAAAATCATTTTGACATCCATGATCAACCCATTTTGGACCCCTTCCAAAAATAGGTTGATTTGGCCCACAACCAAACTCATCATAAAAACCCTCATCATTGTAAAATTGTGACCTTTTGACATAAGGACTCGGTTTTCTGAAATTTGGTTGCATTTGTTTGTAAAAACCTCTTGGTGGTGATTGAATAGTTGATTTTGATGATTTCTTGGTTACAGACTTTTGAACATAATTTTTCACCCTGTTAACCAACCCAGAGTCAGATTAAGAATCAAGTGTGTCCATTACATTGATACTTCCATTTCCCCTCTTAATGGGCACACTTCTCATCTTAGGATAATAAGCAGGATCATACTTGCCAGAAAATATTTTATCTATTAAGTTGGGATTGACCATATCCAAAGGAAAATCCTTATCGCTATAAATCTTATCAGATCCTTTTAGGTGATAGGTCACCCAATTTTCATAGTTGTCAAAGTTGGTTTTCAGAGTAGGATTGCTAGCCTTGT
>JBCNJP010000124.1:285693-304269 GCA_039602395.1 Deinandra increscens subsp. villosa
ATGACATGATTAGATGAGTACTCATCATCATCATCACCTCCCTTACCATCATGATCGGCAACATGTCCAACCTATGCAGCAGCAACGGGGATCCTTGGTGTATATAAAATGAAAGGCACAATATATGTGGTGACAGCTCGGGTAGCCTCAGAAATCAACCACTATAAATAATGATGAATTTCAGCAAGCTCAGATGAGCTACCCCTGCCGGAAACAGTGGTGGATGGTGGGATAGGATATGTGTGAGGTGGAGGCTGAGAGATTGGCCTCTGGATGGATGGCTGAGCGGCAGCATCCTCTGGGGCCACGACCTGACAAATAGGAGCCAGACGGCAAGAACCGTCTGCCTATATCTCAATAATGTCCATGGTTGTGAGCAGGTCCTGTCCCAGAGCTGTAGGTGTAGGAAAAGAAGTGAGAATGGTAATCTCCTGGTCAGATAAGATACCAAGGTTGTGGGCAATGCGGGTGATATAAGGTCCATGAACAAGCTCACTGTTCTTCACAAGAGCAGTCACCATCGCAATGGCAAGAAATGTAGGCAATGTTGCACCTCTGAGCATGGTGATGCAATACATTATAAAAACCTCGGTCGTGTTCACCCTCTTCTTCGACTTGCCCCTGGAATGCAAAGAATAGGATTTGACATGGTGTTTGTAGTGGTGGAGTGGGTCATGGTACCACCTGTACCTGCCAAGGGATGGTGTGTGGGCACCATCTGCAACAATGAACCAGAATGAACCCAAGTCGATCATAGTAAACTCAGAAGGCAGCACGCCTGGATCATAATCAGGGTGATCTTCCTCTGCCATGTCGATGAGCAGACACGCATTCCTAACTCAATCATTGACATAGATATGTGTACCCCACCTAACATGAAGGTAATAGCAGTAGTGCTGCCAGGGTTGGTGGAGAGTGTATCAAAACAGAAAGTGAAAACAACTCCAGGATGAGGTCACGGTAAACAGCGGTGTTGTTAACGTTGAAAGCTTTCTTTCAATCTTTAGATAGTGGGCTTCCTGCACTGTCCCTTAAACCTACAGTATCCAACCAACTCTAGCTAATTCCATGCAGTTTGGCTACCAAATTTGGTATTTGTTTCTTAAGCATTTTGTATGCGGGAGAATCCATGTTAAATTGCAACCATGCATGTGGATGAAGTGGTACGTATGGTGGCTCATCTTCGGGATTCCTCATAGTAGGTACAGTGACCTTCTGCTTCTTTTTCCCTTTCTTAATGGCCCAGGAAGTGGATTCGGCCTTTATAACCTGTCCAGAAAGGATGGCTCGCGGAATGCGAGCCACATCCAGCAACTCATCGCGTTCCGCGACAGGCGTACAGCAGCAGCATGTCGAGTTTGGTCCTTTTTCAGCCACGTCTTCATTACTTATTGCCCAAAATTCATCGAATACGCGTCGTTTTTGAAGGTCTAGTCACCATAGACACCTGGAGGACTCATATACGCATCAGATGCATATAAATAGCGGCCTTAACATCACATATTCATCACCAATTTCTCTTATTTCTGCCTCAAAAATCCTATTCCGACCTAGAAACTTCATCAGCCAAATTCGAGCTGCTCAGGAGGATCCAGAAGCTGAAATTTTGTAGTTGAGCATCATTAGGTATGATCTAAAATAACCTCTTTTTCGTTCTCTAAGTATGATTTATAAAAAATTTGTAGAAATTAGGGTTCTTGAGCTTGTTTTGTTAAAATTGGTTGATCGGGTGGGAATTAGGGTCTGAATTTTTGTAGGTAATCATAAAATACTGTGTTTTAAGAAATCCCTAAGTTTATTTCATAATTGGAAAAGGTTTGGTAAAGATTTCGTTAATGGGTCAAAATTAGGGTTTTCATAATGTTGTTCTGCCCAAATTGAATAAACAGTGTTGATTTAAGCTTTGATATTCTAAAGCATATTATAAAATGCTATAGTGGTTAATACCCTAAGTTAGTTTAAAATAAATATGAGTTTTGATAATAAAACGAGAAATACGTGAAATTAGGGTTTCTAAATATAATTAATTAATATAAAATAATCCGGAGCGTATGGGGACTTGATATTTGGTATGGTAACATGTTTTAATATATATTAAGTATATATGAATTTAAAATGAATAAATATTAAAGTATTAAAGATACCGAGTTAATCGAATATTTAGAAGTTCGAGTGTACCGGAAGGGTAGGCGCCTGTACACTAGGGTTTCTAGCGAAGCGAGGGTGTCGCATAAATCCCAAATAGGACCTGGCATACCTCACTAGGTGATCCCGGGGTGAGAATTTACTTATAGGAATGTGTGTCTTCATATTATCAATAAAAAGGTTATTACGCCTATAAGGGCATTTTGGTCATTTTGGCCTTAAAAGAGATAAACCCTAATAAAATGTTATTAAGATTATAAGATATAAATAAACATAGGTATTGTTTAAAATGACCTTGCATTAATACGATTTGATACGCGATTAGGTTATTTGTGGACCATAACCAAGATTCTATCTGAATAACCAATTAAAGATATAATGTGAGTTTTTACAAGCCCTATTTTATATGGTTAGTCATATGTGGCCACTATTAAATGTTTTAAATTCTTTTAACATTCTCGGGCTGGTATATATACAATATTTGTGAAAGTTCGTGAGCATGGGATCATCTACTCAATCTAGCCATTTCGGATACGAGAAGTTATTAAAAGTTGTTTTATTGATCAAACGAACAATTACAACTCAAAAAAACACTTAGAACGTTCACTCAGAGAACACCCTGGAAACACACACTTATGATCTGATCTATCTCAACACGTTACTGAATTACAAGAAAAAATATCTATTTATACTCGACTACCCGAACCTCAAACAAACCGATAGTTCGTTTGATCCGAGTTGTCAGTTCGGATTCAGTTCATGTAGCAGCATCTTGGCTTTGTCTTTTTCATCACATCGTCTTGTTCAGATACTTCACACGATGCACATATTATGTATCAACAAACTCCCCCTCGACGTGTGCATATCTGTTCACCAATGAGAACATATTCCTCGAACAAACTCCCCCTCAACTTGATGGTAGCTTGATCTTGAATACTTTGACGATGCACAGTGTGTTTCTCTCTTTTTCAGCAGCTTCAGAAGACTTGAAGTTGTGACAATATTTTTCACTTAATAATCTGTTCAATCATATATAATCTTGGTGCAAAATGTCTCTTCGAGACACCAAGATATGATTTTAAAATTTTAATTTGTATCACATGTCGATCAGATCGAAAATAAAGAAGAAATAAAAATTTTTGGCTTTTACAAAATTTATATCAAAACAAACCTAAAATCCTTTTGATTTTTAAAACTTATGCTAAAACACGCAAAAAAGTCTTTTTGAACTTTTCTGAAATGAAATGAAATTACAATACAGAATCAAACTCTATTTTTGGTATGAGAAAGATCACTATCAGGGATCATATTGATCTTAACATACTGTGCTACACTTCAATTTCAACTAATTGAAGCACATAAGTCATTATGATTGCTGGCATAATTTGTCCAAATTGAAGCACATAAGTAATGATGATTACTGGTATATTTTGTCCATATTAAACTCAGGCAGAATCCTACTCATAACATCTGGATATATTAAAGTATTGATTAGATTTGCTTTGACCAGTGTACCCCACACTATCAGGCATATTCAGATATTTTTCTATTTCGCGTTTGATTACACTTGTGATTGTCACATAGCATATCGTTTTCATGATATCGTCAATTGTGTTCCTTGGAAAAAGAAATAAGAACGTTAAATCGTCTTCCTTAAGGTCGATCTTTCGATACGCAAATAAGGCCTCGGATTTAACAAAATAAGAAAGATAAAACAAGTTGAAACTGTATAATTCATCAACAATCAGGCCGGTCTTGTTAACACGCAGAGAAAGTCCGATGAATTATACGAAACACCAAAGAAAATAAAGTAGAACCTCAAATGAACAACAATCAGGTCGGCCTTGTGAGCACGCAAAGAAAGTCTGATCATATGAGAAAATAAAGAAAATCAAACAAGTATAAATCTTTGAAAAATGAACACATGTATACACAGTGACTTCTCATTTTATTTTTCACACTTATTTTTCTTTTTGTCATGAAATAAGCTTCAAGATGTTATCCACATGGTCAAGCATTAGTATTTAATGTATATCACATCAATATACTTTCTGATTTGCCGAGCCTACCAAACATATCAAACAATGATCTTATGACTTTTTCATCTACTCTATCCATGTTGGGAATCGAGATACCGAGCCAACAAGATTTGGATAGATGTGTTTAATACTCAACGGCCACTTAACGTCTACCGTCCCGACAACACGGTGAAGAACATGACAACTCAAGACACAAGACTCAACTAAAGAAGATGGCTCTAGTGAATATTATTTATTGTTTAAATATTGTCACTAGTTGGTAGTTTTACTATTATGCCCTTAGTGAGTTTTGTAGTATATATAGTAAGTCTTTCTCATGTGAAAGACTTGATGATGTATGTCTAGTGAGAGAGAGTTAGTCATGGTTCCTTGAAGCTTGTCGAGGGTTCATGAACTCACCTAGTAAGTTCTTGATACCCCGGAATGTGTGGGGTAGGTAAAATGTAATCATTCGGTTATCTTTAATTATCTATCCTTCATGTTGTTTATTATCTATCTATCTTGTTCTTCATATCCATGTTTATGCTAGCTTTGCTCATCATCATCATCACATCTCACCATCGTTGTTTATATCCGGGTGTTCATTTGTTTCTACAAAAACGAGCTACACAAAGATTCGATCCGCTTCTACAACCAAGGTATTTGCCCACCACCTCGGTTTTTCAATCCATGAGTCAGATACGTAAGCCAATGTACCATCATTTCCCAATGATCAATTTCTCAAAATATTATATATTTTGCATGTATTCACCATCTCCATGTTTTTCATTTTTCCATAACATGCCTTTACTTCCCCTTCATTTTCCATAACATGCCTTTATTCACCATCTCCATGATTTTCCCTTTACTTAAAATGAAATTTTCTATTTTTGGATTTTTCATTTTATAAAAACAAGACACTATCTTTGGCTTTATCAATTTTCTCCCCCTAAACTACAAACGAATGTAAAGAAAGAAAATTGATCAATCGACACGGATACCTTGTAGTGTTAAGTTTCGGAAAACTTTCAGGTTAGAAAAATATATAATGAAATTTAAGTTAAGCAGAATACTCCTCCATCAGTAACTTTGCAATCACCGCTGCAATAGGTCTTCTAGAAGTACCTGCACACTTGTCAAACTCATCAGTTCATAAATGACCCGAAGCGGATTGCTTCTGGTCGACCAGTGTCCTGGTTTTGCTGTGAAACCAACTTAGGTTTCCATTGATGTTGCTGTTTTGGTAAGTCAGATTTTAATGAATCAATCACAGGTGACTGTGACGAACAACCTACATTTTGAAATTTTGGAAAAATTAGAACAAAACGTTTTTTCTTTTGAAAGAATGTATGCTGAAATTCATCAAAAACTTTGCCATGTTCATCAATGAACCTCGGTTTGGCAGGCTTACAAAAAACTGGAACTTTTTGTTTTATGGAACTAGAAGCAATAAGAACCAAACAATCTTTTGCCATATGCCCTTTTTGGCGACAAATATAACACAAATGATTGTTTATATTCTTTCGTTTAGGAACCTGCAAAGCTTCACAAAAAGTATTACTTCCAAAATGATCAAAGAAAGAATCATATATCTGAAATCGGTGATCATGAACCCATTTGGATGTTGGGCTTTTTGGAATAGAAGCAGAACCTCCAGAAGAAAATTGTACATTTTGATTCTTCTTGTTCTTTGGAGCAGCATCTTTCATAAAAACTTCAGTAATCTTTTGACCATAAACGCAATGAACTGGAAATTCTTTATCAGAAAAAATTTGTTCCGAACCCTTGAGTTTGTAAAACCTTTCGTGTTGAACTTTCTCAGCCTAGAACACACCCTTCTAGACTTGCTTCAGTTTCATTTTCTTCAGAGTTTGTGGTTTGGACCTTGAACCCCACAATCTTCAACCATCTTAGACTTGAACCCCAAACCAGCATGTTTACTAGAAACCTTGTCTTCAGAACTTGACGATTTATGCCCATTCTTCGCCAAACGCGAAAACTCAGCTTTGACTTCTTGCACATTCTTCTTTTCGTAGAAAATCGTCTCATCAAAATCAGGTTGAGAATGAATCTTCTCACTAGAAGTAGCTGATTTCTCATTTTTTGTTGACGTCGAACCAGACACAAACTTTGAAAATGTAGAAATTTCAGATTTCTTCTCATTCTTATTACCACCCTTCTCATTTTTCTTCTGTTTCTATCACACCCCGGTCAACGGGTTTGGGTGTGAGCGAGATGGGATCATAGTCGCGGATACATAGAACGACTTCTAATAATTTCAAACTATATAAAAAGCATTACATCAGTTCATTGCAGCGGAAAGATTAGTGGAAAAGACAATGTCTTACATTTGAAAAGAACAAAGTCTTAATTTAATAATAAAAACATAGTACGATTAATATATGATAGGTCAGGACTATGACTCCAGAAGCAGGTCCAATAGTGCGGTGAAGACCCATTTGCATGTCTCCCATAATTGCTCAATTACCTGAGAAATCATGAGTTTAAAAGGTTAACATAAAGTTGGTGAGGTTCACAGGTTTAAGACTCTACGTTTAAAGTTTGTAAAACAGTTTCAGTATACATAAATATTACAATAGTTTGTCGTTTTTGTTGTATGAACTCACTTGAACCTTGATTTCAAATACTAACGGTTTACCCACCCATAGCATCTCGCCCGAGAGATACTGAATAGAGCAGAATAACTGACGTGTACCCCAAGACAATCCGGAGTCAGAATTGGAGCTACCAATTAGGGTAGGATTGTCAACCCAAATAGATCTATTCACTAGCTATCGTTTCGTACAGAACTAATTAAAATCAATTAATGGTGGGATACAATTGTACAAACGTTTATAACGATAATGTACCATATTTGAGCATCAGTGAGAGAACAAGCAGTCATGCGGCTAACAGATAAACCATAATATTAAGTAAACAACATTTATCAGTTTTCATGATTTCTCCCCCAAGAGTATAAAACAGTTAAAAGAAAAGGGGCCGTGAAACTCTCTTGATCAGCAGGTAAATGAAATAGACTGGAAAGCAGTAACAACAAGTAATGTCCTAAATAAATAAAAAGACAATTGCACAAGGGTCTAATCATTTGGGTAACATTTTTCACCCATGTGATACCGGTTAAGTCTTGACGTTTAAATCCCGTTTCTATTCGTTTGAAAACCCGTTAGTTAGTATTTATTAGATCAACTAAATACGTACGTGATGATTTATATTTATGTCCAATAAATATAAAAAGGATAATTATTTAACAAATTAATCAAGTCTTGAAAATTGTGTTAAATAATAATGTTTATTATTATTTTCATAAGCTCGATTGGTTATCCATGTAAGTTATAATTATTTTTAATTAAATAATTATAATCAACAATATTTTGGTGAACTGTAAATAAAACATTACTTAAAATTCTTGTAATAATTATCAATCATGGAATAATTATTTAAAGTTTATTTCATCTTAAAACATGTATCATTTAAAAGATACGTTGCAAGTCACAACGTTTAATAATCTCTAAATCGTTTAACAAGTCATACTCAAGAAATATTCATTTATATATAAAAGCTTTAAGACAAAATATACATGATGATTCTTGGATTTATAAAAGTTTATTTATTATAATCTTTTAGGTTGTCTTAAGAAAACATGTACGTTCTTGTGTATATCGTCGTATGGGTCCCGGTTTTATTACTACGCAACGTATTTCTATTTTGATTACTTTGATTCATCAAAGCAACAATAAAAGGTTATAAAAATATTTAAAAGTCAAGCGCTTGGCTTTTGATTATTTTTATAATAATTTTTTTACTAAAACATATTCATTTTACCAATGTATTTTTATAGAACTTTTAACCCCTTTTAAAACATGCCTTTAAATGGTTATAAACTTGTAATAAATCCAAGTATTTATTTAAATTAATCATTTGACATAAATTTTATTCTTACTATTTTTAGTAAAAATCATGTGGCATTCTCTTTGTCTTGAAAGGCTTTTTATAACACTTTAATGTGTTAGATTTTAAAATGTTGCATTTTTTCCATAAATAAGTTTTATGTGATAAAATTATAGGTTAGAATTTTATAGGAAAGTCCATGACAATTTATACAAGATTTGTGTTATCCTTTATTTATTTCTTTCACTATTAACACTAAATAATACAAATGGAAGTAACATGTTTATTTATTTACCATCAACTAACACTAAGTGTTAGGACCAAATATTCACCAATTAACATGTCCACTAACACTTATAGTGTTAGGATCAAATAATCATAATACTAGGAATGAAATTAAATCCACTAACACTTAGTGTGTTAGGACCTACTCGGCATAAACAAATAAATATTGCTAGTTAACAACCATGATGATCATATGTCATTTTGTTAGTCAATTTTATAAAGTCTTAGATTTTTAACAAAAATCCACTAACTTTTATGTTTTAGAAACAATGTAGGTTTATTTTGTAAGGATTGATTAAACCCCTCACGCGATATCAAAATCTACTAATCACCGTGCGGAATCCAGTGATTAGAGATGATTCAAGAACAAACAAATAACCAATAACAAAAGTATGAAAACGATTAAGAAACACAAACCGATTGTTGAATACTAGAGAAAATCCGATTGCCAACACCTTGTAAAATCCGAAATTCTTCAAAGAAAATTTCGATACACTTGAACACCAAAGCACACAAGAAGCAACCCTAAACAAGTAGACTAGCTACTCCATATATAGGCAAACCCTAAACTTGAGAAACAAGCTACAAAATTCGGCCCACATAGCCTATATTCGACCAGACCCCTTAACCAACCTAAAACCACATAAATTAGCCCAATTACATTTATAAGCAACCCACAAGAACATCTAATGCAAAATCCTTTACAAAATTAGGGTCTTTACAATCTTCCCCTAGGCTTTAGCATTAGACAGCTTTCACATTCTGAACTTCTTGGACATCTGCACAGTAGATGGATTATACCACAACTCCTTCTCAACAATTGTAGCCACTAATCGAGTATAGCATTTGGCGTATTCTTCGGTTTCTGAAGAGCTTTCAATTTGATGCTTGTATAGCACCAGTATGTCCTTTTTGTAAAACCTCAATAGATCATGAACTCCCATTACACTCATCGTCTTCGACTTGCAAATGATTTTTGCTTCACCAGTATAATCACTGTAAGCCCAATTCTGGAAGTCATCTAAAAATCCTTCAAGATGCTTCATCGGCAGAGGAATGATTTTAGTTTTCTCCGCTAGGGGATACAATGTGTTAGAGAAATTCTTCTTTCCATCCACCTAAAACACACCGCTGTATTTCTTCGTGTAGGAATTCTTGTGTGGAAAATCCTCAAACCTCTTGAATTTACTAAGCACAACATTCTTCAACTTCTTGTAAAAGTGCTCAGCATAGTCATTTCTGGAAGGGTTGAAGAATGGTGCTTTATAAAGCATTGTCAGATCCACAGTTGTCCTGGAGTAGAATTGGGTCCAACATTTGTAGTACTCCAATGGATACTGACCTTTCCTTCTAACAACAAACATATTCCTTTCTCCATCGAACATCTAGGATTTAACATCCGAAGTAATTCCTCTTGTATCATGATAATGTTCACCCAGCTGAATCAGGTACCTCTCAGGAGGATGAGCAAAAGTCTGTGCATCCCAACCTCCATCAAACTCAGAAGCAGGCACCGTCATGTAATCTCTATCCCTTGTATCCTTGTCTTCATCGGTACCTTCAGGCATCATAGAACCGAAAACATCAGGGATGTCAACTTCAAAATCAAACACTGGTGATTGTGAGGAACCATTTGCACCTGAACTGCCTTCTTTATTTCCTGGATCTCCCTTATCATCCTTCTTTGGGATTGCCTTAGCTGAATTAAGCTGTCTGATCAACTTGTGTAACTCTTTAAACTGCCTTATAAATTCTCTGTTGATCTTTTTCTGATTCTCCAGCTCATTATTGTGGACTTTTTGAATATCAATCAAATCTCCAATAATTTCACTCTGGGTTGCATTCTGGGCTTTTAATTCAGCTATCTCTGCTTTGAGCTCTCTTTCTTGCCTGAATTTTGCTGTCTCTACAGCTTTCCCTTTCTCATTCAGATCTTTTGTAACAGAAGCACCGAGGGGAGGATCCTCCGTGGCTTTCTGTTTTCTTGAGAATGGAATCTCAACAGTCTCTGTCTCTACTTCCTCAACGTCAATATCATCAAGGTATGAATCATAGTTTATGTTGTCACTTTCATCAAAATGCAATGCTCCGATCTGCACATCTTCTAAATCAAAGTCTTCCCAATCATTACTATCAGAAATTTTAGTTACAGGCTTCTGAGAGGCAGGCATATCATGTTCTTCTTCAACAACAACATTTCTTTGAACAGGAACCTCCCCTCTCACTATATCAGCAAACTCCCCAAACTTGTCCCCAAACGGGACTTCCTCAAGTTTGGATATCTGGAATCCAGAGCCAATTGTATAAACCTTGGGACTGCAGCAAATTTCTTGTCCCTTGTCACTACAGCTTTGACATCTTCAAAGATCAATCTGGACCAGTTGAATCTAACACCTCTAACCAGTGACACCATAGCATGAGTGTGCACTTGGTTTAACTGATCTGTTGAGCTCTTCTTAGCAATAATGCGTTTCTGCAAATAGTGAGCCAGCATCCTCTAATTGGGTAGAATAAGAGCCTTCATAGTGGGCGGAGACACTGTATGGTACCCCATTTCCTTCAAACAATGAGTAACCACTACTTTATCCAAAGCCATAGGATCAGCAGAAACATCTTTCAATCTAAGTGCCTGTCTGAAATTTTCTTCAGTCAATACCACAGCTGTTCCTTGTATCTTAGCAATGATCTGCTTTCCATCCTCAGAAACAAAAGCAGTCTTCCAGAATTCCTGTTGCATCCTCTTGCAGATAACAGGATTTGCAATAAGAGCATAGTGCAGACAGCATCTCTTTAATCCTTCAATCATGGACTTGTACTTCTCCTTATACTCGGCAGGTGGATCCAGCAAGTATGCAACTGTATTGTGATCCTTGATGAACTCTAAGTCCCTGCACTCACAAACAAGGATAAAATCCAAAACAAACAGAAATTCATTATTCATAAAAAAATTTTCTCGAAAAAACGGGCAGCATAACGGCTTAAAAATGGAAGAAAACCATTTGAAACACGTCATCAGGTACCTTTCCGATCGAAATCTAGGTTTTCGATAGAAAAGCATCTATCCGACCGGAGAGCTGCTGGTTATCGAGACCACCGATCAAAAAGTATAGGTCTCGATCGAAAAGCCCAAGCTCCGATCGAAAAGCATAGCTTCCGATCGGAACGCTCAGTTTCTCGACCGTGAAGTTCCAGGTCATCGATAACCGATGATCGAAAAGTACCAGGGGCCGATTGAAAATCTTCTCAACCTGATCGAAAAGCCTCTGGTTCGATCGAAAAGTCTCGTCTTCTCCATTCTAGACCTGCAACTCAATCAAACAACCAATTTTCGAGTGTTTTAACACATAAAATCAATCCCAAACCCCTGCAATCACAGTTTTTCACCCGACCCAACCAATAATCACAAGAAAAATTGCACATACTCGGGTCGATCTTGTGAGGGTCTAGCTGCGCGCTTCTGACGGGGTGCCATGGCTCAAAATCGACACCGGGATGGTGTTCAGTGATGGATTCCGACCACACAGGTGGAGCCGGATGGTGGAACCAGTGGAGGACGGCGGCGAATCGAAGAGGGGGCAGGAGCGGCGGCGTAGGTGAACTGGAGGTGTTCCGGTGGCGGGTTTCGACGAGGGAGGTGGTAGTGATGTCGCATGGAAGAGGCGACGGTGGTGGTGACGTCAGGTGGTGGTGACTGGCGGTGGAGAGGGGTGTTCGGTGGTTAGGGTTCGGCGGTAGTGAGGGAGAGAGATGAGGGAGATTGTGATGGAAAGGGGAACCCGGTTCCCTTTACCCCTTCTCATCATTTTGTAAAAAAAAAAATTCATATTAACCCCCTCAACATTTAAGAGTTGAACCTTTTGACAAAAAAACTTTAATAGCACATTACTTTTCTTAATTTAACTTTCAGTTTAACCGCGTTTATTTTCAAAACTTCCCCTGAACTCAAGCCTGAGAGTTTTATATCTGACAACTTAAAAATAAAGTGACAACTAAAATAACAATTGGAATAAATAAAAGAGATAAAAAGATAAAAAAAAAATAAATAGATAAAAAAAACTTAACAACCTGAGTTTTGAGTAAGAAGGCATATGAGGGATCATACCAGATAGTTTGTGACTGAGGAACCCTTTTCAGGTTCAGTTACTTCGCGTGTTCAGGCGATTGCCGGTATTTTGGTCCATCATTAAACTCGTGCCGCTTTCGCTTACTCGGGCAGTTTCATCACATAATTTATATTTTAGGGTTTATTAATTATGAATATCTATCCAGGTCACACACATAAGTCCTAGGTATAATTTGTACATTCTATCAAGTACACCTAGTTTCCGTACAACATTTTTCACGACACCTTTCCTTAAGCCTAACATCATTCTCCAGACTGGGTTGAGAAAAGAAATAATAGATCACGGAGATTTTTGTTGGATAATATACAACGTCAACTGAATTTTTTGAAACATTTTTGATAATGCTCTCATCAGTGACAAAGGCTGAGGGTTTTGGACACTTGAGGGTCTCTTTTGGTTGTGCACATTGCCATCTTTTGGGTTTATCATGTATGTATTAGATGTACGTGGATCAGGGAGGTTCCAGGTCTCTGCTACCGCAGAATAGAGGAGTCCTGACTCACGTACAACATTCCCAGGTCATTGCCTACGCAAAGCAGAGGGAACGAGAGTTATGGAGCATGACATCAAAACTCATAACCGGGCGTGTGTCTCAGGATTCCTGGTACACAGTTAAATAGAAATTGTACTAACCTAAGTGTGTGCTTCCTATCAAGCATCATACATTATCTTCAAGTGTTGTGATGAACCATACCTTTTGATTAGTTGAAAGCAGAGCCTACCAAGCATATCAGCCATGAATCACAGCTTTTCACGTCCACCTTACACGTGTCAGTCAGCAAACATCTGGAAATTTATATCACTTCCTAACGAGGTCAAACAAAACCTATAAAAAAAATTTAAAGCACACAAAATTTAGAGGAATCATCACATGTTTATTTTATATCTTCCCCTTGCTTTTAGATTTTTTCAGCACACAAACTGAAAATAAAGACACTATTTTTGATTTTTTTTAAAAATTAAATGAACAGATAACAATTGTCAGATTACTCATCAAAGGCTATCATTTGGAGGGCTTTGAGACACATTTCAAAATTAGCACTGGGGAGGGGTTTGGTGAACATGTCCGCCACATTGTCATCCGACTGCACCCGTTCCAAGTGAATGAGCCTGCGTTCGTAGTAGTCCCGAATGAAGTGCGTTTTTATGTCAATGTGCTTGGTTTTAGAGTGTTGTAATAGATTTTTAACAATTTGTAACGCAGCATTATTATCACAGTAAATGGGAGTATCAAAGAAATTCAAACCGTAATCTCCCAGTTGATGCTGCAACCATACCACCTGTGAGCAGCATGCAGAGGCAGCCACGTATTATGCTTCGGCTGTTGATTGTGACACCATGTGCTGCTTCTTTCTTTGCCATGCCACCAACCGGCCTGTCTCCTGAAAACTGAGCTCCAGCAGAGGTAGATTTTCTGTCAAGCTCATTGCCACCATAATCACTGTCAGTAAAGACATACAGATTAAATACTGACTCTTTAGGGTACCAAAGGCCCAGCTGTGGCCGACCCTTCATATATTTGAAAATATGTTTAACTGCAGATAAATGAGAGAGTTTAGGATTAGCCTGATAGCGTGCGTACTGGCACACTGCAAGAATGATGTCTGGGCGGCTGGCTGTCAAATACATCAGTGACCCGATCATAGACCGGTACATGTGCTCGCACACCGGTTGACCATTTGGATCTTTGGTAAGTGCAGGCCTGGCCGCCATAGGTGTGGAGACAGGCTTTGAATCTACCATCTTGTATTTCTCCAAAATTTCGGATACATATTTGCCTTGGTGGATAAGGATCCCGCTGTCACTCTGCTTCACTTGTAATGCGAGGAAGAATTCCATTTCGCCCATTTGACTCTTCTTAAATTTTTCCAGCATCACCTTCTCAAACTCTTTACACAAATCTTCATTTGTGGACCCGAAGATGATGTCGTCCACATAGACTTGCACCATGATTATGTCATGTTCCACCTCCTTTCTGAATAGCGTCTGATCCACTATACCTCTTGTGTACCCGTGTGCTAGAAGATGATCAGTGGAAGTTTTGTACCACGACCGAGGGGCCTGTTGTAAGCCATACAATGCTTTGTCTAGCTTGTACACATGATAAGGGTTTTCGTCATCAATGAATCTAGGAGGTTGAGTAACATACACCTCTTCATCCATATCGGTATAGAGAAATGCAGTTTTCACGTCCAATTGGTAGACCGTGAAATTCATGTAGGATGCATAGACCAAGAAGACTCTTATTGCCTCTAACCGTGCAATGGGCGTGTATACTTCATCATAATCAATGCCTTGAACCTGCTTATGCCCTTGAACCACCAACTTTGCCTTGTTTCTGACAATAATGCCATTGTCATCCTTTTTATTTTTGTAAAGCCATCGAGTTGTGATGACCTTTTTGTCAGCAGGCCTCTCCACTAACCTCCAAACCTGAAGCCTTGAGAATTGATTCAGCTCTTCATGCATGGCTTCTACCTAGCTAGGGTCTGTTAAAGCCATTGTGATATTTGGGGGCTCAATTTGCGAGAAAAAGCAAGAATACATGCAGTGATTAATGTCCCCAGATTGACTTCTTGTTACCACCCCTGAAGCTAAAGGACCTACGACATTGTCCAAAGGGTGATATTTATGGATCCTTGTTTCAGCAACAGCTTGAACGGGAATTTCTGGAGGTAGATTTATTTGGTCTGGTTCTTCATTTGTTTCAGCTTCTCCTTCTGCATCAGCTACCTGAGATTGAACAATGTCTATGTCGGGGTTGTTCTCTGCCTCATTGTCAATACCAGCATCCATAGTTTCCTGTACTGGTGTTGTATCTGCAGTGACCGGAGATTTTGTAATGGAATTAGTTATTGATGGTCCTGAGATTGTGTCATCAAAAAGTTCTTCAGCTATGACTAGGTCCAATCCAAATGGAAGGAAAAATTGATTGTAGTCAAAAGCTTGCGTGGGACCCACTCCACCATCTACGGCATTTTCTTCAAGCCAATCCATATTGGTAGACTCCATTACAATCCCGATTGTTTTGTTGAACACCCTGTAGGCTGAGGTGGCAGAGTAACCTACAAAATAACACTCATCAGATTTAGCAGCAAACTTTGGTAACTCAGTGTTCACTAAAACAGTGCAATGACACCTAAAAGCCCGGAGGTGCCCAATTCTTGGCTTGTCATGGTAGATCAATTCATAAGGGGTCTTCTATTGCCACTTATTGATGAGAACCCTGTTCTGGACATAACAAGCAGTGTTAACTGCCTCTGCCCAAAACATGGTAGGCAGCTTAGATTCACATAACATAGTACGAGCAGCATCAATTAAAGTTCTGTTGCGTCGTTCTGCTACGCCATTATGCTGAGGAGTGTAGGGAGCACTATACTGATGTTCAATTCCTTTCTCAACACATAATTCATCAATGATACGATTCTTGAACTGCGTCCCGTTATCACTCCTGATTGACTTCACCTTTAGATTTAACTTGTTTTCAATATGCTTGAGGAATGCTATCAATAAACCTGCAACGTCACTTTTCCTTGGCAAAAAGAACACCCACGTCAAATGAGAAAAATCATCAGTAATAACTAAACAAAATGCACAACGATTAAGGCTTAACATACTGACAGGACCAAAGAGGTCCATGTGAAGCAGCTCCAGTACTGATGAGATTCTGTTAAACACCTTTGGCTTGTGTGGGCATTTGTGCTGCTTCCCCTTAGCACATGCCACATATTTCTCCTTGAGCACAAATTATTTGATTGGAAGGTCTTTGACAAGCCCTCCTCTTGCAAGCCGAATCAAATTCTTCAGATTCATGTGCCCCAAACGTCAGTGCCACAACGGAGCATGGTTCTCAGCTGTTTTAGAGAGGAGACATGCCACCTCAGTTGTGGGGAGTTTCTGCATGTAGAGAACATAGGAGTTGCCATATCTTGGTGTTCGCATTAGCACCCAATCGTCAGGGATGGAGTACCCAGGTTTGAGAATCAGACATTCCTTGTTATTGAAAAACACTGGGTACTCCCTGTCACAGATTTGTGAAACACTTAACAAGCTGTGTTTCAACTGCTCTACATAGTTGACGTCATGGAAGCTGAGACATCCGTTTCTGACTGTTCCTTTCTGACTGATATATCCTCCAACTTCTCCTGCGAACGATACATATCCTCCCTCAAATTGCTCCAAATCCTGTAGTAGAGATATGTCGCCGTCATATGCCGGGAACAACCACTGTTGTTTTGGGTACCCAGGCCTTAATGGGTCTGGGAGAAGGTGGGTCAGTTTTGGCTGGACTGAGAATGTCCTTTATGTTAACCTGTCTAGGACGGTGATTTTCTTTCCCAAGCTCCTGAAGCCTTTTTGGTGAATTTTTATTTTTGTTTTGATTTTGAAAATTCACCTCTTGGAAATAAGTGGAGTGCTTTTTGTACACCCCAGTAGGCTTGAAGGACAGGTTTACCACTTTTGGAATGTTCCACATGTCATACTTCCTCCAACCATTTGATTTAGACATACCAACTGGTTTTGGATGGATGGGTGGTTAAGAAACCCGGTTTGAAGGTGAAACAGATTTTAAAACAGGTTTTGAGATCCAACTGCCAGGACCAGATTTGAGCTCGTTGTTCTCATACGATTCATCACACAAGTGCGGAAATCATGTGTGATGGTCGATTCAGGTTGGATTCGCCTCAATGATCACCCATGGATGATCTCTAAAACTCAAGAACACACACACTACACCAAGAACACACACACAAGAGGCTCTCTGAGAAATAAACCTTGGTACGTGCTCAATAGGGTTTTCCAAGTAGTATTTATACTACTAGTGTGCCTGGGACAAAAAGAATGTTTGACACAACACAATCATTACCTAGGATTCAACAAAATTTTCCATCAGGAGAACAAGTTCGCTAAGCATTAAATCAAGTTCGCTAAGCTTTATCTAGTTCGCTAACAAGTACGCTAGGTAGTAACCAGTCCGCTAACAAGTACGCTAAGCACTATCAAGTTCGCTAAGAAGTGCGCTAAGCATTATCAAGTCCGCTAACTAGTACGCTAAGCAATAACAAGTCCGCTAACATGAACAAGTACGCTAACAAGTTCGTTAAGAACAAATCAAGTACGCTACACTAAGTAAACAAGTTCGCTAGGAATAAACAAGTCCACTAAGATGTGAACAAACAAGTACGCTAAGAGTAAAACAAGTACGTTAAGTTCATAAGACACAAGTCCGCTAAGAAACATAAGAAGTACGCTAACATATAAACAAAGTTTATCAAGTACATATTCAAAGTCAATTACAAACCAAAGTATCAATTACAAAATAAGTCAACAAAAGGTTTGTGTTGCTAACAACTAGGTTCCAACAATTCCACCCTTGTTGGCAACACAAACACTTGAGCTTCAAGCATCTTGACCGATCAGCTTTAGCAGAAATCTCCAATTCTCTCTGGCGTGCTCTCTGTCTCTGTCAGAGTATACATTGATAACCATATCATAAAGCCTATAGAGATCTTGCCAAACTAGCTTCTTCAGGTCATTATAATTGTTCAGCTCGACCAATCTTCTTGACTTATCCAGAATGACACTTGAGCCATGTTCTTCAACCAACTAACAGTTAGCAGTTCTCAGAAGTTCAGCATCAAGAGTGAGTCTACCTAATCCTGCTAGCCTTGTACACCACCAGTTTAAGAACATCAGAAAGTAGTTGGCATCGTAGCATTCATGGGGTCTCAACTGAACCGGGATGGTCCGCATCCTCTCATAATACATTATCTTCAAGTAGGATCGAGAGAGAAGTCGGATTTCTATTGCAGCAAATATTCTGATAGCATCAGCACCATCTCTTTCAATTACCAACTCGTGAGTCATCCCATTATAGTACCAGCTGATTATAGGAGCATGTTTCTGGTTTCCAGGCATAGTCTTTGCTTTCACTTCCTTTCCTATATCCTTGAACATGCCACGGTGAGGAGCACAAAGTGTTCTTTTCTCTTCAGCCAACTGAGCTTTTCTCTCTGCTTCTAGATCTTGACTGAATCTCTTATCATCATAAGAAGATTGGATCAACACAGCTGTAAGGAACTTCAATTTTCAAG
>JBCNJP010000124.1:304769-322453 GCA_039602395.1 Deinandra increscens subsp. villosa
ATTAGGTCCTTTAAGTAACGTTGTTACACCAGACATCCTTTATGTTATAAACATGTTTCATAGAAGGTCCTTTATCACTAACAGTGTTAAAAACCTTCGTTAAGTCAGGGGCGGTTATGTCATTTTATAAAATCATTTAAAAAAAAGCTTAAATTCATGTGACTAATCGTAACAAAACTTATAGATGTGATCGATCGTCTTAATTCGTTTCGTCGAAAAGGAATGGCGGCATCGTACTCCTGGTCTTCCAAAAGGTTAATTCCATTATCTCAAATGATCAAATCGATGAACCACGAAAATTGTAATGATTTCATGTGATTGAGTATAAATCGATTTCTCTGGTGCAGGAGCTACAAAAACGGATTCCTGTGGCACGATTTAGCGGAGAATGATTTCATTTATCCGGCGCACTGCCAGGGGAATATTCAGAAAGGATCGGAGCTCTTCGACGCTCGTGATTCATTGTTCCGTTTCAAATCCGACGAAGCTCTGTCATCGATCTCAAAAAAAGTATCCTCTTCCGAGACTCTAATATCCGTCGACGAGTTTCAGTTACCGGTGGATAGGAACAGGAGGAACCAGTCACGGAGTGGAATTGATCTCCACGAGTACAAAGTACATTCCGGCAAGTCCTCCGCCGTCGATCGCCGCCCACGCCTCAACTCAAACCGCCTTGCACCGCAGTTGCCGGAGAGCTATAATTAGCGAACTGTAAGAAGATAAGCAAAGCGAATCGTATCCAACCGCCGAAAGTAAAACGAAGTTGAAGTTGATGGATACCACAGGTTCAGGGTGAAGAAAAGCCTACCTAAGATCAAAGATTTTTGAAGCTTCATTCATCACACATGAATTCATGTCAACCGCGATTGAAGACTTTTGCAACTCTAAAGGTTAAAAGAAATAACGGAGGAAGAAAAAGAACTTGGAACAATCTTCACATGCGTCGACTTAAAAGGGGAATTTTCGAAGACATGGAAAGGAGGAGAAGAAGAATGTCAACTGAGCCCAAGAAGAATTATCCACTTAAAAGGAGGAATTTTCAAATTTAAGGTTTTTATAAAAGATTTTATAAAATGACATAATTGTCCCTAACTTAACAAAGGTTTTTAACACCGTTAGTGACAAAGGACCTTCCACGAAACATGTTTAAAACATAAAGGACGTGGACGTATTCGGCCTAGTTTAAGCATTAGTTACTTAAGTTAACACTTATAATCGTAACTAACGGACTTGTCTAACGGAAGTTAACCTTGAAATTCTCGGGTGTCACAAGTTCGTCGTGTGAAGTATCTGAGCAAGATGAAGATGCAAAATTGATGTTACACGAACTGGGATCTGAAGTGATACGAAGTGGGATGCGAAGTCACACTTCGGATAAGTTCAGAACTACACGAACCAAGGTTCGGGTTAGTTCGTGAACATGAGTATAAGTACGTTTTGTTCTTTGTTTTTAGAAATAGTTGAAAGAGTTTCATAGCTAAGTGTGTGTTTCTGTGGTGTGTTTTCTCTGAGTGATTTCCATATTGTAACTTGTTCTTTTGAGATCAACAAACAATATTTTAATTACGTTTTCATATCCGAAATAGCTAGATCGAGTAGACGGTCCGATGCTCATGCATTTTCAAATGTTTAAGTGTGTGGATGTTTGATGTGCTTCAAATGATACATGTTTTTCTATGCATTTTCACACATCTATTGGTCAAGTACCTGTCATTTCCTACCCCCAATTGTTATCAATTTGTCTTGTTTTAGTATGAACAGGTTTTTAAGGAACAAAATGACAAAGTTATGGAATTTTAAGGGAAATACGGAGAAATCAAGTCCTGAGTCGTATTCCATCCTTAAATTGCTACTCAAGATTGCAATGAAAATGAAATAAGTGGTAACGAGCCGCTACCTCTTAACGAATCATCACGCCTTAATTTCTGGAAACCCTAATTAACATTATAAATAGACATCAGAAGTCGACCCCCTACCGTCATTTGTGAATCCCAGGAGGTGGAGAGAAGCAAGCGAAGCAATTCGAAACAACGAGAAGCAGTTTCAATCATTCATGTAGTTGGTACACTTTGATTTCGGTTTACAATCGTTTATTTCATCTTGTTTTGTTTAGTACAAGATACTTGCTGTTTTGTTTTTGCCATGAGTAGCTAAAATCCATCATCGTCTTGGTGAAGATGAATCTTGTGGTACAATGATTGTGATTGAATGACTATTTATGCGTTTGGTTATGAAACTTTGATTCAGTTAATCTTTATATGTTGACACGTATGCATGCATGTTGATTATATTCGTTATGTCAGTGACGTTGGTTTGCTAGGTTGTAGGAAGTAGCTAATCCTCTGTCTTGGTAATTCTACCTTTAGGTCATAGGGTTCTGGATGATATTTAATCTAGGGTTGTGCTTTGAAGGAAGTATGAATCATTGATTACATGATTATGATTAGCATGTGTTCTGTAGAATCTAGTATCTCAATTGATTCTAGGGTTATAGTAATCTTTCTCATTCTGTTATGTGCCATTTGTTAGTAACTCTATTATGGTAAATGATAGAATAAGTGGTTGGTAGTCGACATAGAAATGGTTAACTGATGAGCATTATGTTAGGTTTACTAAAATGTGTGTCTATAGAAATCTAGGATCCCTATGGATAGAGATATATTTCTTTGTGGGAATATGTCGGGCGTTTCATCTCCATAGCTGGTTTAATAGAAGCTAGGTTTAATCTAACGAGCAGCCTAGTTATCCTTAGAAAGAGTTAGCAAAAATAGGTGGTCATAATCAGTTATTGGTCACCAAGAGGATTCAATATCAAGATGATGTCTTCAGTATTATCAGAATTCGCAAATCATTCTATGTTTTACGAGGCGAATATCATTCTAGTATTTGATTGTTTAGTATGTGTTCCTAGAGTTCGACACCCGATTCTATTCCATAGGATTTATACTACAAAGTAAGAGATAGGTACACTTACCTTCTTGTGCGTGTTTTATCCTTTGATAGTTTTAGGTTTATAAATGTAAAACCCTTTTAGTGCAATAGTCTTCAATAATTGATATACGAATCATATGCATTAGGAATCTTGCGTGTTATACAATTAACTAGGTCCGGGTTCATGTATCGACCGGAAGTTATACCATGTTCGTTATGTCGTTATCATTTTTATGATATTGTATACAATATGTGAGGAACTTTATTGTAAATTGAAATTATGTTTATAGATGAGACGTTCTCTAACATAACTCTTTGATGTAACCGTACGTTGGATCATGGCGATGCATAGATTTATGCAAAGCCATGCAGGGAGGATGGATGTACTAAAATAGACAGGTGTAAATATGTGTTCAAAATATGTGTATTGTTTATACACTACTAAAGGGAAATGGCCCAAGGGTTAAAACACATATATGAGGACATGCACGGACTAGGTAAGGGCGCATTTAGCGTTGTGTTTAAGGTGTGGTGGGATAGCTGCGGTAAGCCCTATATATAAACACCTTTTCCATAATGGTTTATGACACCTAATCTGGGTAGGTGCAGAGGGTAGGCATGGAGACCACATATGTATGATGATTAGTGTGCTCTCAGTTGTACCAAGACTGGGTTTAATAAGTGGATCAAATTGCCAAGTATTGAATTTGCTTAATGTGAAATAAGATTGGATTTAGTTTCGATAATGCGGTCATCCAACTAAGCATGTGACTGAATACGCGGAGGGTTTGGATATCCCAGTGTGGATATAACCCTGCGTCAAAGTGGTTATGAATTCTAGTATAGAAAGGTGTGAGCTAGTGGTGGCGGCTACGACGTGAGTCTGTTAGAGAAAACAAACTGGTCGATCAGCTCCATTGATTGGGAGTAGTGCAATACTGCCTAATGATATGTACCCTAAACTTTAGACGCATGTCAAAAGAAGATTAGATGCGGCACTCTAAAAGTGTAAAGTAATGATTTGTTCGTAATTCTCCGATGAATGGGAGAATACTCATTTCCAGACTTAAGGAAGTGTAAGACTTAAGGAAAGTTTGAAATAAAATAAGGTTGTAGGGATCTCGAATAAGTACATACTCTGATTGGTAAAAGGCAACCCGTGTTTGAGGATTTTAGTTAATCCAATTTAGGGATAATAAAGACTTTTAAACAAAGTGCTTTGAGTATACCTTATGAATTGGTGGTCCGGATGGACCGAATTGAACTTATGAGTTCATAAGGTTGATAGGTTTTCAATAGGGATCTTGTGTTCCCGGAAAGGGACACACAGAGATATCTGTGAGTAGCATTGAAAACTCCAAGTTCAGCGTGTTAGTTGGTACGTTTTGGTGCTAACTACAAGGCCATGTTAATGTTATGTATGTTTGTGTTGTGTATTTGTGATGCACGACTTGTTGTGATTGGATCCGTCAAGCTGGGGATGATTGATCATCCGTAACGGTCCAGTATAGCAAGGTATGTGATACCTTTGGCTCGTGTAGTCAGTTAGCTTGAAGTGCAGTTGACTCGTCGACTTTGAACAGTCCAGGTGCCTTTGCCTTAGAGTTGCGCGAGATGTGCCACTAAAAACTGATTTGGGCGATCTCCTCGATCTTCTCGGAAACTTCTTTAAGGCTCTGATTTCCGATGATGCATCCAGAATTGGAGTCGAGAACTTGACGCGTCTGTGGGAGCAAACATTATAGAATATGGAAATTTGTTGCCAGATCTCTAATCCATGGTGAGGGCATTTCTTCAAAAGTTCTTTGAAGCAATCCCACGTGTCGTACAGCGACTCACCGTCTTCTTGAGTGTAGGCGTTGATTTCGGTCATGAGTTTGGCTGTTTTGGCAGGTGGGAAGTATTTATAGAGTAATTTCAGAACAAGATCCTCCTAAGCGGTTATAGAACATTTGGTAGAGCGTTCAGCCATGCCTTAGCACTTTTTTGAGAGAAAAGGGGAACATACGGAGTCTCACAGTGTTAGCGGAGGCTCCGTTGGGCTTGAAGCTACTACAAATTTCGATGAAATTTGTAATATGGAGATGAGGGTCTTCGTCAGCGAGGCCACAGAATGTTACAGTCTTTTGGATCATTTGCACCAACTAGGGTTGATTTTCGAATGTGTCTGCCTCGTTAGCGGGAGGGGTCATTGTGACAACTGCAACTTCCCAGGTTAACTCCGTTAACTTTTCTGTTAGTTCCGTTAGCAAAACCCGTGGCCCGTTATTCGAATAATTGTATGTGGTTCATATTTATTTGCTATTTAATTTTAATGACTTGATTCGTGAAATCATTTCGTGACTTTATGTGTTACTTGCAAAATTCACGTATTCGGGTGAAACCGGACTTCGTGCGTAAATTGAAATTTTTATGTGTAAATGTTATTTATACTTGTCCTGACTAAACATTACATGTTATATGAGTTTAAAAACAATTAGAAACATTTTGGAATTTTTACTTCACAAGTTTTTAGTTAAAAACCCATTTATTTGAGTTTTGTACCTTATGTGTTTAAAATAGAAGCTTGAGGGGACATTTATGTAAATTTAACATAAATAATATCTGCCATATCTCCTTCCCCTCCCTCATTTTCACGCAGTTCCCTCCTCTCCCTCTCTTCTTCATGATCACAAACACACACACACTCCCACTTGCGATTTTGGTGAAATCAAGCCTCAAGATTCGAGAAATTGAAGCTTTTAAGTCTCCCCAAGCTTCAAGAACACTAAAGGAAGCTCCCTATCCACTTCATCTTCTCCAATCCGCCATTTTTTCTCCATAGCTTGTAAGCCCTAGAATCTCAGAACTCGAAATTTGTAGGTTGCATCTGTTAATTTAGTGTTTATGTGCAATTTGATGTGTGTAAATGCTTATGGAACATGATTTAGGTTAGTTTATGTTGATTCATGATTTGGGGCTGTTTTGATGTTGGGGTAAGGGCTGGAAATTGGAGCAAAATCTGCTTGGTTGTATTCTTGATGATTTGTTTGTTGTGGAAGAACATGAAACTTAGGTGGAATTGCCATGTATATGTGCTATGCTCAAATTTTGCTATGAACTTGGTATGAATATGTTTGCAACTGAAAATCTATGTTAAAGTGGTTATAATTATGTTAGTAGAATTTGGATGACCAAATTGTAGCTCAAAATCTTTAAATTGAAACTTTTGCAAACTATAAATTGTGGACAGATTCGGCCACATTTTTAGGCCATTTTGCAGAGGTCATAACTTGTTCAATTTTGCTTGAAATCAGTTGATTCTTTTTCCGTAGTAAAGTATTATGTCTTAGCTTTGATTGGGCTACTCGCACGCCTTCTAAAACATCCTTTTGGTCATCCAAAACACAGCTGCAAGTTGGATTCTCAAAGCTGTCAAGTTTAGTGAAAAGTAGACTTTCCAATTTGGTTAGATATGCTAATCTTGTTTTATTGATGAGTTTGTAAATTGTAAATGAGGTTTATATATTAAAAGTAGGATCTGGAAAGTTTGGTTCATGAATTCAAAGTTTGGAGTGAGTTATACAAGTTTTCGTTTTACTTTGACTAGTTTGCTAAATGCTGAAAATGCTAACTTCCGACGTGCATAACTTTCTCATATCTTAACATTTTTACTCGATTCTTTTCGCAACATTTCCTAAATGATGTGTAGTATATGCCTGTAAAATTTAAGGAGTTACCTCCAAGTAATGTGGATTTTAGCTATGTCACTAGATAGATGCTTGAAGTTTGACTTTCTGGTCAACTTTTACTTAAGTTGCAATTTCTTGATTTTCTCCCAAATTGGGACTTGTATGTGCATTATGTGACATGTATGATCGCATGAAACATGTTTAGATGCTTATATGCTATATTCGTCTTATAGACAACCTCTAATTCGGTTAGACCATATATACCCAAAATAGGTCATTCATAGCCAATCTTTAAAGTCAAGTGCCGCGTACCAGTGCACCCTAAGGTGAGTTTCACTTACTATTTTAGTTGCATCCGGTAAAGGATGGCAACAACATGGTAAATGTATTTCTTTACTTAAGTAGTTATCCACCATATATCACATGTTCACTGAATTGCTTTTAATATCAAAAGTCCTTACTTTATCGGGCCATTAATATAGAATAGCGAGGTAATGTTGAGTAGTACTATTGGGGATTGACACCCCCGCTCAGTGGTGCACAGGATGCACCCTCCCGACTGGCGGTCGTAATGAGACCAATATTAGCCTAGGAATACTGTGATCGTGAAAGACGCGGGGAAGGCAAAATTACATAGGTTATGCCTGTGATACATTTGTCAGCTTTGGTCGCGAACGCTCAGGTGAACATAAGCATAGGCTAGCTACCTATTGATACGGATAATACTTGCAAATTGTATAAATTACTTACGAATTGATCTTTTACTATTCGTATGCTTGTTGGTCTACATGGTGTTGTGTAGATTGTTTTAGTGAACTCACCAGCCTTGGCTGACACTTGATTGTTGATTACTTTTCAGGTCATTAGGTGGATCATGGATGGCACGGAAGGCGGCAGTACACTTAACTTGGAAACTTTTGGGAACTTATATTCTAAAACACTTGAACTTGCTATTTTGTAATTTTCAAACATGTAATAACCAAATTGCTTCCGCTGATCTTTAAACTAAGCTTTGTTTTGTAAAACATGTTTTATCCTATGTTAAACCCGCTTTGTGGCTTGGTTGTAACTAAAGTCTTGGATCCTGGTCTGGATTACACCCCACACGGTTATACTCCGTTAGTGGAAATTGGGGGTGTGACAGTGATGGCAGTGCCCAAATGCAAAGCATTATGCCTGAGGAAATCCATGATGGTTCGTTGGTCAGCCATGGGTGGATTTGGGGTGGTTAATGTGGTATTTGGTTGTTGGATGGTTTGTGCTATAGTTCTAGATCTGTTTTGAAGTCTTTGTCGGAGAAAACTTTCTAGTTCAGGAAGTGGTAGTTGAATTTTGCCAGGTGGCGTAGAGCTCATGCACGTCCCTGAAAGCAAAACAGTAGAAACTCAGAAGTAAACAGATTCAAATTTACAAGGAAAGAAAAATCAACATAAGTTGTGTGTGATCAATACACTTCCTAGGTTGATGTATATTCTATAAAGAAATAAAAAGAAAAGTATGTGTATATTATATTATAAAAAGTAACAATAGAAAATAAATAGTGGTTAGGCCATCAACTTGGACTTGTTTTCAAAAATCTTCGTTTTGTATCCCCGGCAACGGTGCCAAAAAGCTTTATGTGCGTGTGGTGTATATAAAAATATAGCAATATAGATGACACCTTTTGTACATAATCTTATAAATTTATAAACACGTAATCTTAAAACAATACTATTTCACCACATTCACGGGCAAGTCCACCCATCATGGAGCAGTATAGTATGGGTAAGATTCCAAGGTCGTCCATGGATACAAGAGAAAGGGAGTCTTTTTGAATAAAAGTCTTCAGAGATAACCTAACAAAGATACATTTTATACTTTGGAGGAATGGGTTGGTTAGTATAATAGTATAGCTATAAACGTAAAGATAAAATGGGATTGTAGCATATTCCGTCGAAGATAGTGTTACTTGGGGGACTGGCCAATGGTGGTATTGATAAGGTGTTAGTTACCTCCTTCCTTAAGATTATTCCTAATTAGGTGAGGAGGACCGCTTTTCACCCTAGAATACTTTCTCACGTTCCTCTCGTTTCCTATAGGGAACTCAATAGGGTTGTACTTATTAGGAATAAATGGATTAAGTATACAAGTAATATTTGTAGGGGCCGATGGGTCGTCGACGCCGTTACACTCGAATACGTTTTCATGAACCAACAAGGGAACAACCCACACATCGGGTTATTTTATTTATGAAAAGCATCTTTATATGGGATTATGGTATGTTTCCTCCATGCACCGCTTTCACGCAAACATGGGAAGTCATAACCATAACCAAATTCACAAACATGTATCTCACCGACTTCCATGAAGTGACAAAATATTACTAGCCCTTATCCCAACCAATACCTTCAGGCCGTAGTTAGCGTGATAGCCGTGTTTGTTTACATAGACATAAAACTCATGAACATATTACTTTGCATGGGGTGTGAGTCACCATTAGGATCATGCATCGTTCCCCAGTCGGGTATCATAAGTCCGACTGATAAGCTTTCGACTCCTCAAATGGTCTATAATACACAAGGCACGTTTGTTCAAAAGAGTAAGAAAATACACTTTCAATAGAAAGAGTTTACATCAAATCAAGTATACTTACCTTAAGGTAAGTTTGTAAAAACATCATTACCAACCCACCAAAGATTTGTTTATCCTAAAGTAAGTGTAAGAATTTAGTCGAGCATAAGCATGGCTTAAAGATGTGCTTAGAAGAATACGAAGAGATTCATAGACAAATACGTAATCACATTCTACTAAGATAATGTTTTTATAATCTTGACGAATAGATACAACACCGAAAACAAAAGCTCAAAAGATGGTATATGAAAGTGGAAACGAGGGTGAAGCTTGAGCAAAGATTGAGGAGTAGCACATCCTTTATAGGCAGAAATCCGGACTGGCACGGGTCGTACCTAGCAGAGGCGCGGGTTTTGTGGATTTAGACGATCTTCGCATATCTTCTACGGGCAGAGGCATGGCCGTGATGGATCAATGGCACTGGCAGTGTGGCGCAGAGGTCAGAGGCATGAACCGTGTTGGATTAGTGGCACGGGCCGTGTGGTGTCAGGCCGAAAATGTCAACTCTCTTAGGGTTTGCTGGTACGCGCACGAGCCGTGCTTCAGGCCGACTTCTTGGAACGTTGTGATTTCTTCGTGTTTTCTTCATTTCTTTTGTTCCTTTTGTGATTCCGGACCTGGACAACACTAAAATACCAAAAGGAAACGTTATTAAGTTGTTTCAATAACAGTTAATTAGCTTTTGTCTATTTTACAAGGAATATTTGTTTATAAAATATGTATATTTGATTGTATATCAACTTGAAATATGCGAAACATGAATCCATGTGGCATAACATGTGACAACAATGTGGTTTTGACATGAACATAGCTTATACGTCGTAAATATATACTTACTAGAATAATAAATAATTATGTGACGCATGCATATGTACTTGTAAATTCTTGGCTATGTTTTTACATGTTGTATGTCAAATTAATTATGGGTTATACATGTGTACAAGTCTTAATTCTCCTACCTCGGTGGGAATGATAAGACTTTATAAGATCGCCCCGTCGATCTTACATTGTATATGTCAGATAACGCCGTAATAAAGTAGGACACATCAATATTTGTCGCAATGCAGCATGTTATATGTGATATACGTGTTAGGATGAATATTAGGAAATGATCACCAATATGTATTTGAGTCAACTTGTCCATTGTCCGCACATTATCGGGACGGTTGGTCAACACATTCAACACTTACACTGTTACGTGTTATAGGTGAAGTCTAAGGGGATTCACTTCTTTTCATTGGTTGACTATTTGGATTACTAAATTGCACCCTGAGGTGAGTATACGGCCCCACTTTTACTTTTTTCACTTTTGGGGGAGAGAACATGTGGTAACGTATGCTTTCATAAACACTCTTTGATTAATATACCATATTGTAACCATAGCGAGGAACGATTTGTAAATCTTAAAAGTCCTTATGCGGTGTACCATAAATATCGGCTTGATAATGGGGAAGTATGAGGTAGTACTACTAGGTCTGATAAGCCCTGCTCTGGCTATTCGCTCTAGCCCCACTCGCCTTCTTGGGAGTGCAGACGGATAATATATTGTCTAAATTTTCTCATTGCTTGGCAAAGGCATGTGCGGAAGGCGGATCTATGGTCAATAATGGGGACAAGATGCTATTGGGTTATGATAAATGGGGACTAGCTATCCTAGGGTATGTTAATTGGTTGAGGATTTGAGAATCTTGCTCCTAGTTAGGTCTCCTTGAGAGTAATCGGTTAACTTTTCTTTCTTTCGATGAATGATCATTGAACTGTTTTTGTTTAAACTCTGTGAACTCACCAACCGCGCATTGACACTTTTTAGCATGTTTCTTCTCGGGTCCTTAGGCTGCACGCACTAGGGAGCACGTTAGGATATCCATGGTGTATTTCGTAAACCTTTGCATGTTTGGTTAAAACAATCAAACTGTCGGGCGCCGTGAGCACATACAACTTTTAAAACTTATTTTGTTTGTTTTACACTTCCCCACAAAAACTGTTTTGACAAACTTGATGGACTTTGAACTCTAAACTTTTTAATGGTTCTATATATGCATATAGTATGTTCGTTGTGTCTAATAACTTAGATCCTGGTTTGTCATGATCCTAATGCGGTATACTATGCAAGCAGATTTGGGGGGGGGGGGGGTGAGAAAACGGCTCTAGCTATTTTCCGGTGCCAGTTCTAGCCGCTCATAGGGGGGGGGGGGCACAACGGCTCAGGGCGGTGGGTTATGATTTCTGACCCCATCTCCTTCTTTTCATCTCCTCTTCTTTCCTGGTGTCGAACCTTTAGTTCCCGAGTTGATTTCTGATCACGAGAGTCATAAAAATGGTAACAACCTCGGGTTCTCTTTGGTCCAATCACGCTTGACGACTGCTAGGTTTCGGTTGCCCAGCAGCGACATCACTCTCTATCTTCTCCAGTGACAATGATCACTGGTTGGTCCAATTTCTCTATTTCTTTAATTTCCCAGTTTTGTTTTCGTTTTCTAAGTCCCGATTTGTTCATGCATGTTCGTTTCTTGCACAGATCTGGAACGACCGAGACTTCACGGGGTCCGATTAAGACCCCAGCCGCAAATCTAATGGGAAAGCCGCTATTTCCTGCATGCAAACCATCAATCGGTAGGTTTGGTGGTTAATCTTGTGTTTTATTTTAGTTTCCAGATCGTTCTTCCCCCTTTAAACCCCAATTTTCTCTTGCATGTATAGAACCGAGATTTTATGGTATTGGTTGCGGTTTGGAATGATGTTTGGGGCTATTTTATTAACGAGGTTGAGTTGGGGCGGTCTCCGACCGCCGGACAATAGCAAGATGATGGTTGGTGATTATGATGAATGATAGTTTTGGTTCATATTAGTTGATTGTTAGGGGATAAAGAGTGAATTTTTGGTTGATTTAAGTTTGGGTCAAAGAAATTCAACAAGAGTAAAATACAATAATTCTAGTCAACAATTATGATGGGTTAAATGTGGTCAAATTTAGAAACCGATCACGGATTATTACTCTTGGAGAAATTCTGATCGGCATGGACTACTCATTTGTCTAATTCGGAATCTTGCATTTTTTACGGTTAACCAGTTTCGGATTCGCGTATCGACCGAAAGGTATACTGTGTTCATTATCTCATTATCAAGTTTATGAAATTGTAAACGATATGTGAGGAATGTTATTGTAAACCAAAAGTTTTGTTTATGAATGAAACGTTCTCAAATAATAAAAGTATATATATATAGTGTTGTTACTATTCTATATTAATAAAATTATGATTTTATGTTAATAAAGTTATGATTTTATGAATAATAAAACTATTATTTTATATTAATAAAATCATGATCTTATAAAAACTGTGATTTCATATGTACTATAAACGGAAAAATATATATCTATAAGTCATGATGTTATGTAAATCTTTTAAGTTTTTATAAAACATAAACTGTTCGTGATTCGAGAGATTTGTTAATCTAGTTAATTTGTCAGATACGTCACACCACACCATCATATTGCCACTGAGGGAATACGACCACGTTTGGCAGGAAGTGTTTTATTGGAGGTTGAAATACGACTGTATCAGGACACCTAGTCGTATCGGGACCTCAATCTACGGACGTATCTTATATTTTAGGTGCGGAGCACAACAGAGCCTAACTAATATTATTGCTATGTTAAATTTAAATGTACCAATACATTTTTAGGATCGGATTCTCCGGGCTTGACGAAATGTCGAGCAATTGCCTAACCTTCTATACTGGACCGACTATGAGTGCAGTTAGCTTCCCCTGCTTTTATTTAAATGTTTTAGGGTGCATATGAACCTTTATAAACTCTTTTTAGTCTATTACTTATGCCATTGATGTATGTGTTATATCAGTTATGCACTACTTTGTTGTTAGTCACTAGGAGTCTCTCATAGGATCTTGGGTCATTTAGGTATTTGATATACCCCGAGGCATATATATATATGCAACTTCATGGCGTATATGTTTGGAACATGAAAGAGTGTGTACAGCTACATGAAATTTGCCCTCTGGATTGTTGGTTGACCGTAGGTGAGACATAGAACATACTCATGATAGGCACTCGTATTTTGAAACTATTTCAGATAACGTGAGTCACTAGTTATGGCTCATCACCGACATTTGTTTTTCACGTGTTTTAGTTCATATTGCAGGTAAGTAGCTGATATGGGAATAACTGGTATTATAAGGAAGGATAGTCGGGGATTAGCTATTTATGGTGTGTGATTCTGGTGCCTTGCTGAAACGCAGAGAATACAATAGTGCACCTCTTTATGGTGACCGGCACTTGGGTATATCCAGTCATTTCAGAGTAGGACTGGTCGACCCATGCTAAAATAAGTTATATTTTTGCTTTCGCGTGTTCTCATATGGGCGACTGCTCCCACACCCTTCCTGCAGTGGCGTCCACGTCAGGGGTGTGACACTTGACATCCTAGCAATTGTTTGAAGCCGTCAAACAAGGTTTCTATATGTTTTAAGGATACACTATACATTCTCAATGATGAAGTCCTTACCTGAAAGAGCTCGAAGTAAACGTAGTTGCTCAATCTATGATTGAAACATAATGCATTGCCACATGAGATGTTGCTTAAAAGAATTTCTTAGATGATTACGGTTCATTGCTAAATCTTGATAAGGGTCAATCAAGATACAACATGACAATACTAACTTAACAGTTTGGTTTAGAAGAGCAACTACCACATTATAGAATGAAACGATACTTTGATGTTTCCAGAATATATATAAGATATATTGGTGAAAGGAACTTCACAAAACAAAGATTAATTAATCAATCAAGCATTGTAAGATCTACATGTAGTATTTGGTGTTTTTCGAACAATATCAGTTATAATAGAAGTTTATTAGAATTTAGTGGTTAATTACCTAATAAACAATGTATCTATGTTCGATTATTAGTACATTAAGAATCCTTGAATACTAATGTATTCTTAATGTCTGTAGTTGATCCAATGCGTCGAAACGAATCTGAATGAAAGACTATTCTGAATGATATGATTAGATTCTTAGGATGAATGCTCAATGGAGTTGAGGATCATATTCACAGATACTTATTAATTGAATATATATCGGACGTAACTCACTTCAACATAACCTTCATGGATCCGAGTCACAAGATATTTGGAAATTGGTAAGATCTGGTTATTCCTAGACCTGCGGTACAAATTGGAGCAAACATTTATCAAAATGTCGTTCTTTGATTTTATCTAACGTTGTATTTAACAAGCAGTAAGAAGGGTAATTTTGGGAGTGATCTACCGCTCAGTGAGAGCTATTTGTAGACAAAGGAAATCTGTTCTCTTATTAAGATAAGAGTTGAACAATCTGGTACCATCATTAATTTTAAACTACTAAGAAATGCATGGTCGTGCTCGAACTAAGATTAGTTTGTTTAGACTACTTCAAATTTAGAAACGAGACTAGAAATTGTTGAACATCATATGAGAATGATAATGATCCATGTCTCATGTACAATGAGTGTTCGTAACAGAGAGATAAATGAGGTTGTTACCATAGGCTATGGTATTTGGTTAAATCAAAGGGTTGATTGACTCAAAGAACTAGTTGACCTAGCAATCCATCATACCTTTCTAGGGACAGTGAGATACACCTAGGCGTCCACCACTGTCTACATTGAAATACTATATCGACGAATCATCCAAGTGGGAATTTATTGGATTAAGGTGTCCGATTATCAGATAATTTTAATGCTACTATCGAGGTACGATCCGAAGGGTTACACTTTAGGCAACAAACAAGAATTCATATAAATTTTTTGATTTCTATTAGAAATAATTATGGATGACGAAAACTAATTATGGTGAACATTTTATATGGTTATGAAATGTAGACAAATATATATATATATATATATATATATATATATAATATGTCTATAAGAGAGAGGGTGTTGAAAATTAAAAATTTAAGAAATGTACAAGCCTTTATGCATAATGTACAATACTTTAAAGCATGAATGTTAAAAATCAAGAGGTACAAGTGAAGCAAGCCTCATGTACAAGTGAACCAAGATAAAATTAAACCGGTATGCAAGCAAACCGATCAGCAAATGGGCATGAATCTCCACTTTGAGAATCCCTTTCTGAGTTTCTGGCTTTCTGCTTTTTTTACCAAACCAGACAAGAATTCCTATTTGAGATGGGTCTTTACTTGCTTTTTATCTTCAAAATCCACTTAAACTAATATGGAAAATACACCATCTTCAGATCTAGATCTGTATGTTTTCAGTTTCAAATTTGAATTGATACTCTCTAAACCCGAAGTAGTTTCTCTCTCTCTCAACCATCCTAGATGTTTTGTATCTCAAACCCTAAATCGATTAAGCATCTATGAAGCATCCCCAAACTCAACTGTCATTTCCTGCTCCACAAATTAGACAACGAAGGCGAACAAAGAAGTAGACGACGATGATTTTATAAGAAGACAATGGTGTGACGTACTCCGTCTTCGCGTGATTTCCTGATTTCATACGAATCTCAGGAAGGCAAGAAAATCAAATTATTGTTCGTCGATCGTGTTTCAGTTCCGATTTGGAGGATATGTCTGCTCGAATGAGGTATTTGTTCTTGATATATCCCAAATTCTTGCAGGGGAAAGTACCATCGGTTCAAATGATGGCCACATTCGCTTGCATTTCTTGAGGATTGTCAATGGGATTGTTGCAAGATATATACACAAGTCTATCTACTCTCTAACATGCGACTCTTGATATAGTTAATCGGTTTTAATTTACGATTGGATGTTGTGTTAGAAATGAGAGATCTACTACTTATCTATGATTATATGTCACAGAAAATAGACCACCTTCTCTTACTCACCTGATTTAACTCTGTATGCTTCTACAGATCTCAAAGCTTATATAAAGGTAATTCCCTTCTGTAGTTTCTTGAAACACGGATTTTAATTTGCTTATCGTCACCTGGATAATATTGACAAATATTTTCTTTTAGATTTTTTAAATTTTCGAGCAATAATTGATTTCATGTTTGATTTGGGGATTTTTGTTGTAGAGTTATGAAGGTTGAAATCGATGTATGGAGAAGATTCATCATATCCTAATTTCTCCTTCATTGACGCACCTGTAGATATAATCACTGAAATCAGTAAGTTTTTGCTATTAAAGTTTTGTTTAATTCGTTTCACATTAGAAAATGTTTCGTGACTCAATAAATTTGGAGAAAGATGGATCTTTAGGATTTTTAATTCTTTATGTGGTCTTGTAGATTGGTTCGTTAAGATTATCAGACTATTTTCTTTTGTTGCAACTTTAGTTGCTATGCTCACCTTTGTGTAGGTAATTCTTGTAATTTCAACTAATAAAGGGGCATACTTCATATCCAAACACAATATGTGTGTTCTTTATAATTTAACAATTTCTGTAATTTCTTTTAATGTTTGGATTTCTCCATTATACAAAAATATTTGCTTGTATTCAACCTTAAAACTTGGAGTTTTGCTTTAAAGGGCAGAAGAGGAGATAATGTCTTTGGTCGAATTCAAATTTCTTACTTTCATATTCTCAAGGTTTTAAAATTGTGAAACTGCAAATCACCATACCCTGGAAACATAAACCAACTTCCATATTCTGTGACACCTCGTCCGAAAATCCAGGTCAAACCGTTTACTTTGACTTTTAATTAAGTATTAATTATGCTTTATCGGATCTGATTTCTATTTAAACTGCTAATTACTGTGCCTGGCTATTAACTGATGACGTAAACCTAATCCCGCGTTTGTACTAGAAACGTATGCCCATTAAATGCTTAGAAATTTCATGCTTAAATCATGGAACTTCAATAATAAGAAAATTAAATATAAAATGTATTTTTATATTTATCTGGAACTGGTGTCGAACGTTTATACAATCGACACGTCAAAACTGATAAGCGATCATACGTTTAGAACTATTCGATTTTAAACAACCTGGACCATCGAGCTTAAAACTGTTACAAACTGACAAACTGAAAACGTTATCCGTAACCCGTTTGAAAAAAAAAACTGAAAAACATAACTGATTTCTGAAAAACTCTTATAACCAACTTAAACAATTGTTTTTATGAAATAAGAACATCACAAACTGAAATCGTTGTCAAGACTTAAGCCTAACCCCAACCGAACACCTAATTGGGCCCGACTTGGCCCAATAGGCCCAATAAGCCAAAAACAATGAAACCGAGCCCGAAACTTCGACCCGTTACTCAAACTTAATAATCCGAACAATCGTGACGATCCGGAAACTTATCCGATACAAAAACGGACCCGGGCCTCGAACCGGTGTCCCGTTTGGGCCCGAACGGCCCATTACCGACAAACGAGCCCAACTACATTCTCTTTTTAAACGTTTTGTCCCAACATCAAGTCCAAAACTCAATAGATTTATTTTTATAATTTTGGACTATCAACTTTACAATAATTTTTATAAAA
>JBCNJP010000125.1:1419-35232 GCA_039602395.1 Deinandra increscens subsp. villosa
CTTCTTTCTCTTTTTGAGATTTGGTCTAGGACACCAACTCTTGATGATAACTAAATCAAATTATATGAATGAAGTGAACTAACCTTGTGGTCATCTTTCATAGGTAATGGTAGTTGCATGACCTGTGTCATGAAGTGTAATATCTCCGGTTTACTCCTGTAATCACTGAAATAAATCAAAACAAAATTGTTAATACACATAAGATCACAAAACTACCATAAAGTGCAAAATATTCAATAAATAAGACATAAATAAACAAAAAATAAATAAATAAACAGCAAATAAGATTGACTACAACCGAAGAATTCATCTCAACTTCTTCATAACCTTTATGTAGTTATAAACCAAAGTCAACCATCACCATGTTAGTGAACTCGAAAAAACATTTTTCTTCATCTAATGAGCAGGTTATAATAACAGGGGTAAATTAAAAAATTTGAGTTCAATAGAAACAGTAATAGAAGTTGTAAATAAGGGACTATTTAGTAAGAGTTTTAAAACAAAATGGTAAAATATAAAAAAATAATGGAAAGGAGAAGATGTGGAAATGAGTTAGCACCACAAAAGAATGGAAATGAGAGGAAGTGGAAATGGGTGATGGCTAACGATGTAGGGGATTCAGCTTAATGCGTGTATAATCGTTTTAATACAAATCTAGAATTATGTAGCTTAATATTTGTAAAACAATGGTAACAAAATACATATTCATGGACCTCATGTAATTCCCTCATAACTGTTGATTGTTTGTGCACAGTTGTATATGATACATTTTTTTTCATAAAGAATAGCACATCAATAATTGCGATAGTCTTGGTGGTAAAGTAAGTACATCAATAATTTCTTATATCATAGTGATTACTAAATTATTGAGATGTGAAGTTATTGCGAGAAATTTAGTTTTAATAAGAACGAGTTGATGACCCGCCCGCGCATTGCAGCGAGCCACCCTTGTTATTTGTCTTAGCAAGACTAAACTATATTACGTAGATTTCTAATAATCATGTAGTTGTGTTTACATATCACAAAGTAGAGTAAATTATGGATTGCGTCCCTGTGGTTTGCAATTCTTTACGAATTGAGTCCAAAGGTTTAGAAATTTTCGTCTGGAAGTCTGAGGTTTATATTTCTTTGTGATTTGAGTCCCTGGGCCTAACGGAGTTAAAAATTTCTGTTAAATCAAAGGGTATATTAGTCATTTTACACCTAAGGGGCTAGTTATGTAAATTAATAAAAATTATTTAGATGAAGTTTTAAAAGTTAAAGGATTGTTTCTGTAATTACTCAAAATAACTAAATATTAAAAAAAAAACAATATAAACCAGCTCTTCCTCCTCTCTCCATAATCCCAGGAAACCCTCGTCCCCCACCTCCACAGACTTCCTCCCGTCGCCGTCTCCCAATACACCTCCTCTGTCCTCTCGCCATCACCTTCTCTATCAACCCTAATCACATCTCTCATCAATTCCTACATCACGCTCTTCAATTCCATAAAAATCCCCCACAATCGCTACTCGTTTAAAACCATACAATTCTTCTCCGCCCACATCGAAGACATCCCCGTCACCGAACTACAATCAATCTTCGATTCAATCGTTTGTGGTTTCCCCCAAATCAGTTCCGATCCAGTTGAAGGGACTCAAAGAGTAGATATCAAAATATCATTGTACATACATATCAAATTAGGGCCGCGAGTTCCGGTGATTCTGCATAACTCCGACATCGCTTGCCAAACAACGTTCCATTGACGGAGCTTCAGATGACGTCGGAGCTCCGGTGAATCTGATTATGCCGAGGTGGAGCTCACCGGAAGCGGCGATTGACAGAGAGGAAGATCCGTTAACCGACCATGTTGTTGTTGTTTCAGTGACGTTTGCGTAATAGACGGTGAAGATGAACTGGATGAAGGAGTTGCGTGATTTGAGGAATCCGACAGCAAAGACGTAGTTGTTTGATACGAGCGTTTTGTTTTCCGACGGACTCCACAGGAAATCAGAGGTTTGGTTTTGGATTTGGGCTTAGGAGGTTTGAAAAGGTAAGAAAAGGAATAGGACGAGGATGAGGGGGGCCGGGGATAGGCATGATTGAGGTGGCGGTGGTGGAGGCGATGGTTGCTTGATAAGGTTTTGTAATCGTAAGGTTTTGCCTTGAGTTTAAACTTGAGATCCGGCGTTGACTCACCGGAATCGGAGGTCCGGTCGAGTGTCTCCGACAGTGGAGATATTTTTTCCTTGGCTTGTTGGCTTGGAACAGGAGCACCACCGTTTGGAACAGAGGGTGGAGATGGTGTTATGGTAGGGGAGGGGTGGAGATGCTATTAGGAGACTTTTATTTTAATTTTTAATTTTGATCTAAATTACAAAAATAGTATTTGTATTTTATTAATTTACATAACTAGCCCCTTAGGTGTAAAATGACTGATATACCCTTTGATTTAACAGAAATTTTTAACTCCGTTAGGCCAGGGACTCAAATCACAAAGAAATATAAACCTCAGACTTCCAGACGAAAATTTCTAAAACTTTGGACTCAATTCGTAAAGGATTACAAACCACAGGGACACAATCCGTAATTTACTCCACAAAGTAATATGTATCATTACAAAGAAAGTACTACACATAAATATGTGATGAGAACATGACTAGCTTTGAAGTGACCAAAAAAAAAGGAGGATATGAAGCAAACTCCATAGTAGTCCAACAAAAGCATCCCCTATACCTTTTCTATCAACACACTTCAAGTTGACACCACCACTTTTGCTTGAAAATCCTACAAAAACTTTGAATGTTATTATAAAGCAACAGAACCTACCACCCAAATACGAAAAATCAAACAACATTTACCAAATTTTAAAGTTGTTAGGAGATGAGGGTAACCATACAACATTAACCCAAAAACAACCGAAACCCTTGCCTCTGTAATTCTGTAAACATAGTACATCCAAATTCATCAGAAGACTATTAGACATACTAAAGAGCTTATATAAAAGAAAGAAAAATTGAATTTTAATAATTTAAGTTATTCTCAGTTAGCCGATAATAATCCCAATTACAAACATTTCCTACAATATCCTATTGGACCGGCGTTAACTTTTCCCTAACACCGTTAGTTTTGCTAACTGAGAATACTAACGGAGTTAGCAAAAAGTTAACGACGGTTCATTATAATCCAAGACCTTATAAAATGGGATTATTGTCGGGAATTTTCGTAATTGTGATTATTATTAGCCAACTGAGAATAACTTAAATTATTAAAATCTAAATTTCCTAGAAAAAGTTATACTCACCTTAGCAACGAAGAGTAAGAACCCAATCAAAAAGTTTGGTAATCACCTGCAAAACAACAAAAAAATATAAATAAATAACATTCGTTAAGATGAACCAAACTAAAATTATTATAAGACAACACAACAGAAGGCTAGAAAAGTCATAAAATGTATCTTCCAACTTAAATCACTAACTCATTTCACACAACTTAAATAATAAAAATGTATCATCTAACTTAAATCACTAACTCATTTCACACAACTTAAATTATAGTGAAATGAAATGAGCTTAGATATGTAAAAACATATTAAATCACCCATACATGTAATGTAGGCAAGATCCAAGTATTTTAAATTGTATGCATTGATCAACAGTTTCAGCTATCAGCCCACTTAAAAATGAGATTAAAATTGTCTGATGCCTCGGGTAGTGTTGTCCTTTTTTCCTTTAAGTATGCATTTTTGAAACTATTAATATTTGCCAATTATTAATGAGTTTATAGTTGTCCATGCCTTTGTTCTTTCGTGACCCAATTTAAAAAGGAAAATTGGAATTAAATAATCCAAGTTTTTGGGTATTGGCGGATAATAATCCGAGTTCCAATATTGGCCTACAATAATCCCAATTATTTGGGTCTTGGAATTCATTGGGCCGCCGCTAATTTTTCACTAACTCCGCTAGTACTTGCTGACGTGGCAGGTGATGTGACATCATTTTTGCTGACGTGGCAGGTGATGTGGCATCATACTTGCTGACATGGCATGTGCCACGTCAGCACACAACTAACGGAGTTAGTGAAAAATTAACGGCGGGTCAATGAATTCCAAGACCCAAATAATTGGGATTATTGTAGGCCAATATTGGAACTCGGATTATTATCCACCAATACCCAATAACTTGGATTATTTAATTCCAATTTTCCATTTAAAAAACTGAATGATAATTAAAGGGCAATGAAAACATACAGAATAGAAACATTGTTATCATATGTGGCCAAAAGAATGGGGCTGATTCTAATAAAGTGCAATATAAAAATGGCTCAACTGAACTCGACCCACTTTATCCTTTTTTCTTTTTAATTCTACATAGTTTAAATTTTATAAATAAGTAAACCCAACCCATTCTGTGTAGAAATAGAAAAAAAACATTGTGTTGATTTAAAAAGAAAATAAGCATTGTTATAATATAGGTCACCAAAAGAACTTTGGGGGGGGGGGGGTGGGGGTGGGGGGAGCCTAATAAGTTGTTCAATATAAAAATGGCTAAGCCACTTTGCATAGGTTCTTTTTTTTAATTCTATACAGTATATATTGTAGAAATGGCTCAAGCCAACTCGATCTATTCTGTGTAGAACTAAGAAAATACATTGTTCTGATTCTAAATTTGTAATACTAATAAATTTTTCTGTCAAAATCTGAGTGTCTAAATACTAAAACAATGAAATTTGTCCCATATGCATGTTATTACGGACAACAATACATAAACTTGTAGTGACTATTACTCTAAATCCTCTTGCAGTTCAATATACCTTAAAAATCAAGTAAAGTGTAAAAGATGTCACCAAATAACCAAAAATGTACAAAGCTAAGTAAGAAGAAAATCAAATGCTTTTTTCATAAGAAGATTTAAGAGTTTGTATGAATAAAAGTAAGTGAAACTGTTTCATTTGACCACTTTAACTAAATGGATTGAGATTAAAACCTATGGTACATGGTAACATCCCTTGCACATTTGCTAATAACAGTTGTTGTTTTAAGCTATAGAAAATGCAAAATTTGAAGACAACTCCAAGTCTGCAACATACAGGTTTTGTTCATTTTGGATTAGAATAGGATTGAGGTTGCTATCCAGCCTACAACACACAACACAAAGGTGCAGCTCGAACTCCAAATTACATTAAAGAAAACCAACATGAACATTCAATTGATCTCCAAATAATCGCAAGACCGAAACATAAGTTGAGTGAAGATAAAGAAGAATGGAATATTAAAACAAAACGAAGAAGAAGATGACCAAAACTTACCAAATCAGTTGAAATTAGGGCATCTAGACATTCGAACCATATGCATATTCAATCGAGCTCTGAATAATCACAAAACCAGAAAGATATATTAAACGAAGCTAAAGAACAGTGAATCAAAACAAACCGAAGAAGAAACTTGTTGAAATCAGAGCAAGATAGAAACCAAAGTCAATCTGTACCTGAGCTTGTGCGATTGTGTGTGTGAGAGAGAGAGAGAGAAAGAGAATGGAGCCCTAACTTAGTTAATAAAAATCAACAAATATCAAATACTCGGAAGCCTTGAAGAGGTTCTACAGTACCTTGAATCTCCTATGTGAGAGAGACGGATGTCGACGCAGATCGGAGTCCTAGAGAGAGAGTGGATATGAAGACACAAAGATTGAACAGAAGATACAGAGCACACGGACACATCTGGGAGGGATGGTCACTTGACTGTATCTGAAAGCAGTGAAGGCGGTGGAGTGTTGGAGCATCTAATTGGGTATGGGACTGTACTTCTTCCAGGTCAGGCGGTGGAGTGTTAGAGTAGTGGTGAGATAGTAAGAATATAAAATAAAAAAAAGCATGCCACATGTCAAATAATCATTGGTCTCTGTCTTATGAATAGTTAATATTGTGTGTTAACCACTGCTTGCTTTTGTATAATATAATAATAATAATGATAAGAAGGAAGCATAGCCATTAGATCTTCAATTAAATGAAGATCTATGACTCAAAATTTTTCTATGTATAATTCGAGAGAAAAAATAAAGAAAACAATAGATATAAGGATATTTTTGACCTTTTATCAAACCCCCCCCCCCCTATTTTTTAAAGGGAAAAAGAAAAAAATAGCCACTTTAACCAAATCTGGGACGAAAATAGCCCCATGAATTTTTTTATCTAGCTTTTAGCCCTACCTTAACGATTGCTAACGACCTCCTTTTAAACCCAAAACGACCGTTCCCATGACCAACCACGGTGCGACATGTGTCATCCACGGTCGTTAATACCTGAAAAAGGTCGTTGGCGAACGTTGTTTTCCGTCAAACGACCGCCGACAATTTTCGTCTCCAGGATTCCTGGAACGGTCGTCTGACACCGTTGTCGGGTGCATCGACGACCATTACTTTAAAAAAGTAAAAAAAATCATCTAGTTTTCTTATCCGAGGTCGTAACGACCGTGGTCGACGACGACCACTGTTCCAGTCGTCCGACCATTATTGGATTTAATTATTTTACAATAGATTTCATGTCGTGGGTGTTGAATTCGTTTGTTTTGATTTTTTTGTTACGAACTATGTTAACACTTGTGAACCCTTTAGTTCGTTTTGTTAAAAATTTATGTAAACAGTCAACGTCCGATAATTATGTCTTGACGACCATGATATTAGAACGGTCTAAATGACCGATTAAAAGGTCGTTTCGACCGTTATATTAAATATTGACTTATTCTAAATGCACTTTAATGACAGTAAATGCTATACTCGTTTGGGTTATATTAAATGCACTTTAATGACCGTTTTGGGTTATATTAAATGTTGACTTATTCTAAATGCACTTTAATGACAGTAAATGCTATACTCATTTAAGAACTTTGTGAACGGTTTATAACGTATCGACCGATCAAGAGGTCGTTTCGACCGTTATATATTAGACTGTCTAATGAATGCACATTAAGTTATTAAATGCAATAAGTGTTCCTCGACCGGATGACTGGAACGGTCGGACGACTAGAAAGATGGTCGCCGTCGACCACGGTCGTTACGACCTCGGATAAGAAAACCAGATGATTTTTATTATTTTTTTAAGTAATGGTCATCGACGCACCCGACAACGGTGTTAGACGACCGTTCCAGGAATCCTGGAGACAAAAATTGTCGGCGGTCGTTTGATGGAAAACGACGGTCGCCGACGACCTTTTTCAGGTATTAACGACCGTGGATGACACATGTCGCACCGTGGTTGGTCATGGGAACGGTCGTTTTGGGTTTAAACGGAGGTCATTAGCGACTGTTAAGGTATGGCTAAAATCTGGATAAAAAAATTCATGGGGCTATTTCCGTCTCAAATTTGGTCAAAGTGGCTATTTTTGTCTTTTCCCTTTAAAAAATAGGGGGGAGATTTGATAAAAAAAGTCAAAAATACCCTTATATCTATTGTTTTCTTTAGTTTTTCTCTCGAATTATACATAGGAAAATTTTGGGTCATAAATCTTCATTTAATTGAAAATCTAATGGTTATGCTTCCTTCTTATCATTATTATATTATACAAAAAGCAAGCAGTGGTTAACACACAATATTAACTATTCATAAGACAGAGACCAATGATTATTTGACATGTGGCATGCTTTTTTTTTACTATCTCACCACTACTCTAACACTCCACCGCCTGACCTGGAAGAAGTACAGTCCCATACCCAATTAGATGCTCCAACACTCCAACGCCTTCACTGCTTTCAGATACAGTCAAGTGACCATCCCTCCCAGATGTGTCTGTGTGCTCTGTATCTTCTGTTCAATCTTTGTGTCTTCATATCCACTCTCTCTCTAGGACTCCTATCTGCGTCGACATACGTCTCTCTCGCACAGGAGATTCAAGGTATTGTAGAACCTCTTCAAGGCTTCCAGGTATTTGACATTTGTTGATTTTTATGAACTGAGTTAGGGTTCCATTCTCTTTCTCTCTCTCTCTCTCTCTCTCTCTCACACACAATCCCACAAGCCCAGGTATAGATTGACTTTGGTTTCTGTCTTGCTCTGATTTCAACAAGTTTCTTCTTCGGTTTGTTTTGATTCACTGTTCTTTATCTTCGTTTAATATATCTTTCTGGTTTTGTGATTATTCAGAGCTCGATTGAATATGCATATGGTTCGAATGTTTACATGCCCTAATTTCAACTGATTTGGTAAGTTTTGGTCATCTTCTTCTTTGTTTTGTTTTAATATTCCACTCTTCGTTTTGTTTTAAAAAAATTCATGGGGCTATTTTCGTCTTTTTTCCTTTTTAAACCTTTATAACTCTCAGATACGACATTATTTTTTTATAAATTACACCCTAAAAACGAGTGTTTTTTATTTTTAAAACACGTATAGTGTTGTTACATATAAAATTTTAAAAAAATTACTCTTTCGATTGTATCGAAATGTGATCATTGTGTCATTGTGTCAAAATGTTCAGATCATTGTGTCATATTGTGTCAAAAATATTCAGATCATTATGTCATATTGTGTCAAAATGTTCAGATCATTGTGCCATATTGTGTCAAAACCGAAAGAGTATTTAATTTTATATAAAGCAACACTATATATACTTTTGACACAATGACACAATGATCTGAACATTTTGACACAATGATTTGAACATTGTGTCAAAAATCAAAATAGCAATTTTTTTTTATATAGCAACACTATAAGCGTTTCAAAGATAAAAAAATACTTGTTTTTATGGTGTAATGTTTTTTAAAATATATATATATATATATATATATATATATATATAATATCGTATGTGAAAGTTATGAATGTTTTAAAACAAATGGTGGAAGTGGGTAAAAAGTCAACAAAGATAGCTAAGACTAAAATACCCCTCCTTTCTTTTTTTATTAGATCAAGATCCAATGGCTAAAAATCCATTTTATCCTTCTTACCAAAACCAAACTTCTCATTTGAACCTCTCCCAATCATCATGAGAGATGTTCAAATGAGAAGTTTGTTTTGGATAAGAAGGAATTTCAGCCATTGGATCTTGATATAATAAAAATAAAGGAGATGTATTTTAGTCTTAGCCACTTTTGTTGATTTTTTATCTACTTCCCCTGTTTTTTTAAACATTCATAACTTTCATATACGTCATTATTTTTAAAAAAAATTATACCATAAAAACGAGTTTTTTTATCTTTCAAACGCGTATACTGTTGCTATATAAAAAAATTTAAAAAAAAAATTATTTTTTCGATTTTTGACACAATGTTCAGATCATTGTGTCAAAATGTTCAGATCATTGGAGAGGTTCAAATGAGAAGTTTGGTTTTGGTAAGAAGGATAAGAAGGATTTTTAGCCATTGGATCTTGATATAATAAAAATGAAGGACGAGTATTTTAGTCTTAGCCACTTTTGTTGACTTTTTATCTACTTCCCCTATTTTTTTAAACATTCATAACTTTCATATACGTCATTATATTTTTTTAAAAATTATACCATAATAACGAGCTTTTTTTATCTTTAAAACGCGTATAGTGTTGCTATATAAAAAAAATTTAAAAATTGTTCTTTCGATTTTTGACACAATGTTCAGATCATTGTGTCAAAATGTTCAGATCATTGTGTAATTGTGTCAAAAGTATATATAGTGTTGCTATATATAAGATTAAAAAAAATTACTCTTTCGGTTTTTGACACATACGACACAATGATCTGAACATTTTGACACAATATGACACAATGATATGAACATTTTTGACACAATATGATACAATTATCTGAACACAATGATCTGAACAATTTGATACAATCGAAAGAGTAATTTTTTTAATTTTATATATAACAACACTGTACGCGTTTTACAGATAAAAAACACTCGTTTTTATGGTGTATTTTTTTTAAATAATGTCGTATCTAGAGTTATGAAGGTTTAAAAAATGAGGGGAAATTGATAAAAAAAATTCAAAAATGTCATTCCATCTTTTATTTTCTTTAGTTTTTTTCTCTAATTTATCCAGGAAAACTTTGAGCCATAGATCTTTCATTTAATTGAAGATCTAATAGATATGATTCTTTATTATATTTCTTATCCAAACTAAACTTCTCACAATAACTCCACCCATGAAATATATGCGGTTGAAAGTATTTTAAAACTGGGTTTGTAAATATATCAACAAATGAAGAAAATTTTCTGAATTCATGAGGCAATTGTAAAGTTTTCTTCCACTCCAAAAATCACATATTTATAAAATTCTAGGGTTTATAATCTTCTAACACTAATAAAACAAATTAAGATGAAATTACATTAATTAATGAGGAAGATGAATGGATTTTCAAAATCGAGTGTTAGATTGCTTTGAATATCAACTTAGGGTATGTTGGGAGTGCTTATTTGAGTGTAAAAGTGCTTTTGGCTAAAAGCACTTATTAACTTATGATTTTTGCAAAATGAGTTTTTAAAAAATAGTTTGGATTAGCTTTTGCGATGGGAAAGTCATTAAATTGTTTTTTAAAAATGTTTATTTATCTTATTCATGTGAAATGACCAAAAAGGGAGAAAGTAGTGATTTCTTGTGGATAAAAAGGATGGACATATTAGTAATTTACATTTCAAAAAGCCACAAAGTGTTTGAAAAGCCAAGTTTTCTTGGCTTTTGGAAGATAGTTTTTTTCTCATTCTCAAAAAGCCAAAATTAAAAGTGCTTTTAGATTACCCAAACAATAATTTTAACTTATTGGCTTTTCAAAAAGCCAATAAGTTAATAAAGAGTTTTCAAATGGAATCCCAAACATCAGATGGTTGGACGAATTGAATTCCATGAGGGAAAGCGGGTGAATGAGTGAGGCGTGAAGAACATGGGGAAGAAGAAAGGTATAAGGGATATATAAGATGATGCTTGCAGTAGGTGAGGAACTGACGGTTGTATAGTCACCAAACGACATGAGGGGCTGGAATGGTGATGATAAATGGTGGATGGTGGAGGATGGTTTTGTTGTTTGGTGAGAGCGGTGGTAAGGATTGACGGTGAGAGTAGGGCGGTAGCGATGGCGGTGGCAGTGGGGACTTAGACAAAGTTAATGGGCGGAAGAATGTGAGGGGTTGGGGTATGGGTACTGAAAATGCGTGAGCGTATGATCGTCTACTCAATCGTATTGAAATCAATATAAAACGAGAGTGAACACAAGAGTAAATACAATGAAGCTTGCATTAGATCACAGAGAGTTTACACAGAATGACACATAGAAGATTTGACCAAGAAGTGTACTGAATACAACACAAGACGACTATTTATACTAGCTAAACCATGATTGTCCGAACCTCAGGTTCGGATATGGTTCGCCCAGTCCGAACGTAGAGTTCGCCTAGAGTTCAGCCATAACCAATCTTGCACATCTTGTCTTGTACTCGATACTTCACATGACGATCAGGAATCAGGTACTAACAAACTACCCCTCGGCATGTGCAGTATCAATTCCTTCATTAAAACTTGTATCTTGTAAGTTCAATCAAACTCTCCCTACTTGACGATGAGTTCAATCTTGAATACTTGATATTGCATCGTGTATAATCTCTTTATCAACAATCTCCAGAAGACTTGAAATTGTGATGTTCTTTTTCCACATAGAAACCTGCCAACATAAATAATCTTGGCGCAAAACGTCTCTTCAAGACTCCAAGATACTTTAATTTTGAAATTGCTTTCGTATTCCGTGTTGATCAATCGAAAAGAAATAAGAAATATAATCTTTTTGATTTTTAGAAACTTTATATCAAAACACACCTAAAATCTTTTTGGTATTTTCTGATATGAAATGTAAATGCAATACAGAATCAGGCACTATTTTTATCTTTTGTGAGAAAGATCACAACTTGGGATCATAATGAACATAACATGCTGAACTAAACTTCAATTTTGATTATTGAAGCACATAAGCCATGTCGATTGCAGATATAATTTGACCAATTTTAAACTCAGGAAAAATCATACTCATAACATCTGGATATGTTAAGGTATTGATTAACTTTTGCATTGACCAGTGTACCCCACACTACCAGACATACTCAGACATGCTTTTGCTCATCACACTTTTGTGATTTCATTTGTAATATATCACATAATGATTGTATTCATGATATAGTCAATTGTGTTTCATGCAAAAAGAAATTAGAACGTTAAATCGTCTACCTTAAGGTCGATCTTTCGATACGCATGATAAGGCCTCGGAATTAATAAAATAAGAAAATAAAACAAGTTGAAATTGTATAACTCAACAACAATCAGGTCGGTCTTGTGGACACGCAGAGAAAGTCCGATGACGTATACGAAACACTAAAGAAAATAAAGCAGAACGTGAACGATCAGGCCGATCTTTCGGTACGTAGAGAAAGTACGATTGTTTGACAAAATAAAGAAAATCAAACAAGTTTAAATCTTTGCGAAATGAACACATGTATACACAGTGAAGTCTCATTTTATTTTCACATATCTTTTTCTTGATATATCTTGAAATATGCATCAAGATGTTATCCACTAGGTCAAGCATCAGATTTAGTGTATATCACATTTGAATACTTTCTTATTTGTCGAGCCTACCTTACACATCGATCAAATTGTCTTATGGCTTTTTCATCTATTTTATCCATGAGTCAGACAATGTAAGCCAATGTACCATCATTTCCCAATCATGTTGGACACAATTTCTCATTTTTTAATGTTTTTGGATTTTTGTATTTTTCAATGTTTTTGGCTTTTCAAATTTCTCCCCCTAAAAATGACAACTCTACTTATAAATTTTTATTTTTACTATTTGGAAAACAACACTATTTTTGTATTTTTGCAAAAACAAACTCCCCCTCAAAATGAGACGGAGTGAAAAACAACCAAAAATTGATCAAGCAACACGAATACTTGCCGTTTAGCATTTTGAAAGCAGGATTGATTGGGAAATTTAAATTTAAGTTATCACAGATATCTCACAATCAACAATTTTCCAATCACCGAAAAGTCTTCCTGAAATACCTGTTGACGCCAAATAAAACATTAGTTGCTTTGGGATTGACCCGATTGAACAGCGTCGGGTTGTCGGTGTCTTCCACATTGTCATTGTTGGCCTTGGAAACAATCTTTGGTTTCCATATTTTGAAAGATTTTGATTTTTGATCAGAACCAGAATCAGTATCAACTGGCGTACTCGATTTAGACCAAGACGACTTACGAGTTGATTTGATCGTTGGAAACCATGGTTCATCAAAAATTTGACCTTTGTTATCCACATATTTAGCCGTGTTGTGAATATATGCAGTCGTCGGACAATCAGCAGCAAGATGTCCAGGTTGACGACATGCATAACAAAGTCTTTCTCGAAATTTAAACACATTTGTAAAATTCTTTGAATTTTGAAAACCAGAAGAATGTTCAGAATCAAAATTATCAAAGAAGTCAACAGAAGAATCTTACCTAGGAGATGGACTCCTTGAAGATGATGACCTTCCAGAAGAATAAGATTTTTCTTTCAGAGGAGGTGATTTCTTTGGAACATTAACTTTTGAATTCTGCTCAGGTTTCTTTGGCTTCTTAGCTTGAACCGATGCTTCCTTGACCTCATAACCCAAGCCTTTGTGCTTGAAACCTGGTGTTTTTGAAGAACTTAAAGATGAACCAGAAGCTTCTCTTTCTTTTGCTTCTCTAGTGAATTTGGCTTTGATATCGTTCAGTTTATTCTTCTCAACCAAAACTTTGTCTTCTTCAGTTGCAGATGAAATACTTGAACCACTTTTATCAAAAACTTGTTCATTTTCTAGAAAAATAGACTTTGAGCTAAACTGCGGAGCTTCACTCAAAGACTTTTCCTTTTTCTTAGACTTTGACTTCTTATTCTTGGATGCAGTGGCAAACGTCGAATAATCATGCAATTCGTCTTTAGGATCAGGCGGAGTAGACGTGACCTCAGATAAATCCACCGGTTGACGAACTAAGTGAATATCATCCTTCTCAGAACTATCCCAACTCCTATCTTGTTTGTATAAGAAATTCAGCAATGTCGGTGACAAATTGCAATTCTTCACTTGCCTTTGTAACTCCAAAATTTCCAACTTTAATTCAAAGATTTTATGTTGAGTATCAAACACTTCTTTTTGTGACTTGATGAATTTTGCATTGAGATCATCATATTCATATGTTTGTAACTTCCGGATCTCACATTCAGCAAATAATTCTTCAAGAACACTTTCTCTTTTCTTCTTATAAATCTCAACATCTTTTGTCAAAACTTCATTTTTATCCCGATAAAGAACATTTTCATCTTGAAGCATAGAGATCTTGTTCTGAAGTGTCTCAATAGTATTTGCAGACTCAACAATAAGAGCATTCGTCTTTTCACAGTTTTCCTGAACCGGATAGCTTTTCTCAAACAAATTTTCAAAATCTTGAGCTGCATCTAAAGCTTCAGCTTTTGCTTTTTCACATTCTTCTTCCAACTTACTCTTTTCTTTCAAAACATCCTCATGAACATGGACTAATTCATAATATTTATTCTGGAATTCTTCCAAATCTTTCTTGAGGACTACAATTTCTCCAGACAATAATTCAGAATCTTTCACAAGAGTTGCATTTTTCTTTCCCAATTTTATACATTCAAGACATTTTGATCCTTCGACTTTAACTTCTTTGATCATTGATATTGTCGAATTGGAATCAAAATCAGTCAGAATACTATCATCATCATCATGACGAGTAGTCAATGCAACAGTAATTGGAGCATGTTTCATTTTTGCTTTAGAATATGCATTCCAGGCAAATTCATTTGGATGCCAAAACACTTCTGACAGTTTTTCATCAATAGAAACAGGTTTTCTTCAACTTTGGGAGCTGCATTTGGTGAATGAACAACAAAATGAGCATGTTGACCAGACTTCAGCTTGTTTTCAGTTGAACTTGGACACTCTCGTGCAAAATGACCATATACAGAAAATTTTATAACATTTAACCTTTGACTTGTCCAGACCGATTTTCCCATCCTGATTCAATCTCTTCTTACCAGTTCTATTGAAAAAATTCTTTGTTCTTCGAACTAACATAGCATACTGCCAGTTCAAATCCATTTCTTCTATTTGATCATAATCTTCATTTGTCAATTCAGGATTACTCATAGAACCAGTGATAACCCCGAAATAAGAAGATACCAATGCAGACATTAAAGCATTATAATCATCGGTAGTTTAAGCAGACAAGCATTCTGAGTCGAAGAACTTGGAATAGAAACATTACAACGAGCATAAAAACTAGGAGTTTCATATTTACCTGCAATAAATGTTGTAGGAGGTGCGGAACTAAAGGTATTAGATTTCCCAGCATTCATGGTAGAATCATCATCACCAAAATACACAGCAGGATTTTGAACTTGTGTAGGAAGTGATTTGTTAACCATTAACTCCATATCCCTTGCTTGAATTCTTTGAATTAGATCATTGAAAGATAATCCCGGATATTATTTATCATGAGTGATCATCATCATATAATTCTCTCATTTCTCAGGTAATGCTTCCAAATTCTTTTCTTTCATATCAGCTTCTTCCTTTGTAAGACTTAGCAAACGCATTTCACTTATTAAATGAGAAAATCTTGCAATCAGATTTGGAATTGATTCGTTTTGATAATGCTTGAATCTATCAAATTCCTTCTTCATAACCTTCTGATGACTTTTCTTATATTGTTCATTGCCTTCACATCGTTTTTCCAAAGCATCCCACAAACTATTTGATGTGTAGTTACCCGAAAATTAATGTAGTAACTCTTTAGGCAAAGCCATTGTCAAAGTACCATATGCTTTCTTTTCAGCTTGATACGCTTTCTTTTGTTCAGATGACATCTTTCTTTGAAGTATTGGTTCCCCGGTTTCATAATATTCAGTAAACGACAACCACATATCAATGTCATTTGTATCCACATATGCTTCAAACCTTTTAACCCAACTATGATAATCTTCCAATTTGAGCAATTTAGGAACTTTCTGACTTGTTCCAATTTCGTTATCATAATTCATCATCGGTTGCATCGTTGCTTGAACCGAATTTTGAATAGCTACAAACGCTTGAAAATCAGACATTTTATAAATTTTGGTTACTGTTCACCCCGAACCTCTCCCGAACCTACACTGTGTCGCCAAACTTCGTCCGAACCCTGTCCGAACTGAAACAAAAATGCCGAACCCTTGCCGAACTTGAGCTTCGGAAATAAACAAACCTTCGCCGAACCTTCACCTAACTATGTACGAACCCTAACTTCGGAACCAACGAACATCAGCCGAACCTTATCCGAACCTCAACTTCGTACGAAAGCTGTCCGAACCCTATCCGAACCTAGAGTTCGGAACGGTTACAAATCAGTTATGCCGAACCTCAGACGAACTCGAACACTCTCGACTACATTTTCGCGATTTTCAGTGTTTTTAAACAAATTTTTGAACATGAACTCAAATAAACTCCATAGAAATGATTTAGAAGAAGATTTTTCAGGATAAATACACTCAAGATGATCAAATGAACTCAAAAACTTGAAGAATTTTTCAAAAACCCCATTTTTTGACTCAAAATTTCGAAAAACAGTGATTTCAGATCAGTAGAATGAACCAAATGCTCTGATACCACTTGAAAATGCATGAGCGTATGATCGTCTACTCAATCGTATTGAAATCAATGTAAAACGAGAGTGAACACAAGAGTAAATACAATAAAGCTTGTATTAGACCACAGAGAGTTTACACAGAATGACACATAGAAGATTTGTCCAAGAAGTGTACTGAATACAATCACAAGACAACTATTTATACTAGCTAAACCACGATCGTCCGAACCTCTGGTTCGGACAAGGTTCGCCCAGTCCGAACCTAGAGTTCGCCTAGGGTTCGGCCAGAACCAATCTTGCACATCTTGTCTTGTACTCGATACTTCACATGACGATCAGTTACTAACAGGTACAATGTTTTAGAGGGTTGTGGTGGAGGTTGGTGGTTAAGATTTAATAAGAAACAACTTGTAATTTGTTATATAAGGTAATCTTACCATTTCCGTCCACCGCCAATCAAATTCGTTGAAATATGAATTTCGTTGAACTCACCTATTCCAACAAAAAATATCAATATTGATATAAACACCCAATTGATTTACAGATTTGCATAAGATTTGAATGAATTTGACCCAATTGATTTACATATTTGCAACAAATTTAATACAAAGATGAAAAACCGAGGTGGTGACCAAATACCTTGGTTGCGGAAGCGGATCGAGTCTTTATGTAACTCGTTTTTGTAGAAACAAATGAACACCCGGATATGAATAATGAATGGTGTTTGAGATGTGATGATGTTGATGAGAAAAGCTAGTACAACATGGATAGATGAAGAACAACATAGATAGATAAACAAGGTGAAGTAGGATAATCAAATATAACCGAATGATTACAATTTACCTACCCCACGCATCCCGGGTATCATGAACTTAATAGGTGAGTTCATGAACCCTTACAAGCTTCAAAGAACCATGACTAACTCTCTCTCTATCACTCATACATCATCAAGACATTCCTCCATGGGATATGTCTCTATATATAGTACAAGACTCACTAAGGGCATAATAGTAAATAATAACTAGTGACAATATTTAATCAATAAATAATATTTACTAGAGCCTCTTCTTTGTTGAGTCATGTTGTCTTGAGTTGTCATGGTCTTCACCGTGTTATAGGGACGGTATATAATAAGTGGTCGTTGAATATTAATCACATCTATCCACATCTTGTTGGCTCGATCTCTCGATTCCCAACAATCTCCCCCTATTTGGTAGATGGAATATTCAACACTTGTGACATTGATTCTTGTATTCTTGCAACTTGACTTCAAGATAATCTTCATGTAGTTTCAAGTCTTTTATTCTTCAATTCTCCTTTGTGAAGCTCCCCCTACAATAAACATCTTCTAGCCCGAAATTCCGCAAAGGCTATAAACGCATAGGGTGTTTACAAAACTCAACACAATGGCTAGCTACTTGAGGATTCAATCATAACTCAAGTGAGCCAATATTGTTGAAAGTAAACAAGATAAAGGATCTATGAAAAATTAGAAACTCAATCCCAAAATTCAACCATCTTGAAATACTTGGCCGAATACCAAATCAATGTTTTGCACATAGATAAACCACTTCTCTTGTGCTATTAATCTTGCCTCCATTTTTACCATAATGGCAATGTCGCAACTGTTACGGCTTGAGGACTCTTCGGAGATTAAAAATCACGTTGCTTTCTTTTGCTAAAATCATTGCAAAAAGTCTCATTATCTTCATCACATCTTCTCCCCCTAGACTTTCGCAACCCGTAGCAAAATAAATAAGCATGTTCTGTTGTAATCAAAACCCATAAAGCAACCTTTGCAATAATATTTCAGTGAAGGCAGAGTAACCAATTATCATCTCTTATTAACCAGTAGACCCCAAACTGATGAAGAGATGTATGCTACAAGATTCACGAATTCAAAGGACTATTGTGATTATGGGTTTGACAACAGTAGTAAATAACCGAACCCGAACCCATAATCGAAATCTCGAACAGAAGCTACTGATGTGTTTACAACAGAGAATTTCTTCATCATGAGATAAACCCATCACCTAAAACTGATTCTTGTATAACTACAAACGGATCAGAACTGTATGCTTTCAACAGAAACCGTTTGATCAGTAGCATATACAAGACAAGTGTGCATGTTCATCTAAATCAAAGCACCTAACTAGAATTGTATTCTCCAACGGAAGCTTAATAGAAAATAATGATACTGACCTCAACAGTTTCCGATCGGATTCCCTTTTTTCCGGCAATCAAGAACGTTACCAGTGGACTGAGATTCTCTCAGTGGCATTCTTCAGTGGTCTGAACATCTCCGGCGGCGATCAAAAATCTTTTTCGGTTGAAAACGGATGTTCCGCTTGAGCTATGAAACATAACAGTGATCTTCGGCAGTCTGACCATCAACGGAGACCTGAAAGACCGGCAGACAACCTTTTCCGGTGACAAGAATCACGAGCAAAAGGTCCTCCGGTTGGACTATTTCAATTTCGCTTGAAGTTGTTCATTTCTGGTCGAAGTAAGTTTCCGTTTGAACTTCAAAGTTTTTGTTTCAAGTGAGTTTTCCGGTTGAACACATAGTTCCGGTTGAGACTTCCGCTTGAGAGTAGGACTTCCAGTTGATGATGAAATTTCCGGTTCAACATGAAACTCCGCTTGAATATGAGGTGAGCCGGAATCTTCTATTTTTCCGGTTGAAGTTTCCGCTCGAAGTTGAGACGGAACCATTGATTTCCGGTTGATGGATGAAACGGAATAGGGTTTTCCGGTTGATGTTCGTAACTTCCGGTTGAAACATCAAGCGGAAATTTAAAGAGAGAAGGAACGGACACTGTTGCTTCTTCTTTATGTCAGGTGCAAACACAGTGAGAAGCCTGGAGCTTTTGTATTCTTCCGCAAAAGCCTACACAGTAGACTTTTTCTGAATTTCTCCTCCCCTAACCCTACTGTTGACCCGTCACCATCAACCTCTTCCGACTGGAGATTCTAGATCTTATATCGAACCAAGATCATCGTCAGCATTCATGTAAGGCCCCAATCCCATTTTACCGAATTATACGTCCTTTAAAATCAGAGTTGGAAAAATTTCATATTATACTTTAGACTTTCATTCATCATACAAGCCACATTTACAAAATCATGGGTCTAGCGTCCTTAACTACGTGGTAGTTTACTTACAAACATTTACTACTACAAAACATATAAGTTAAAGTCCCAAAATACATGATGTTCGGTTCCATGTTTCCTTGGTTCGATCCTGACCCGTCCAATATCAATTACCTGCCAACAACACTAGCAACGCGTTAGTATTGGTGGCACACGATAGCAATCAGCCCGATATCCCATTTAGAAGCAAGAAAACAAAACATAAACCCGGACAGCAGCTCCAAGCGTATCGCTTGGAGCTCCTGGACTTCCAGGCGATACGCCTGGAGCCTGATTTCAGGGCTCCAGGCCAGTTTCCTCATACTTAGCCATTTTTCTGCATTTTTCTACATGGTTCATCTCCAAACTATCAAACCTGAGTTTTTAGTACCCTAAGTCTTTTGTTACCTGCTTTAACAAGATTTCACCTAAAATCACAAATTTCATATCCAACTTCATTAGTCCGTTAACAAAAATGGTGACATTCTTACCCGACCCGTTTGACCCACTAACACATTAGTTGCAAAACCAGCTTATGTTTATGCTTTCCATCAAGATTTCCTTCACTATAATTCCCCCTTAGCACACACACATTGTGCTAATCCACTCGAATTCAATGTTGGGACAATCCGAGGTCTAAAACTCTCATAGTCCTCGTCTTGCCACAACATTCAGCTCAACCCAATTTGGGTCATATACTGCAGTCTTAGTTAGTCATAATATGACCAATTTCTCATTTTGATTACCCAATGCCCCCAACACATATAAATCATCAAGATTCCGCTTTAATATCTATTTATAATCAACTACTTAATGTAAGGGTCAAAATCTCTCCTCACGCGATATCAAGTCTATAAATCACCGTGCGGAATCCGGTGTTTATAGATGATTCAAGTATGATTGAGTAAAATAGTAAAGAAACGATTAACACAAGATGAAAACTCAAACCGGTTGTAGAAAGCTTGAATGCAATCGATTCCCACACACCTTGAGGAATTCGAAATTCTCTAAGAGAGAATTTCGATTACACCTTGACAAAATACAAAACCAACAACCCTAAATTAGTCACCCACATATTCCTTATAAAGGGGAGGACATGCTTGGTCAACAAGCCACTCCTAAAACCCTAATTAACACCAAATTCCCGTATTGGACCACATAAGCCCATAAAACTCCACCTAAACTCATTCTAAATGAGCCCAAACATGTCTAAATTGGCCCAATGACCCAATATACCCATAAGCCAACTAATTTTCACCTATTCTATCACATAGGCCTTCAAAATAGTCCACCGGGTGATGATTTAATACACAAACCACAAATTATTCCCTTACAATCTTCCCCTTGGCTTGTGATATTGGATGTCTTCTACTTTCAATCTTTAGACTTGCAGTCTTCTCCTTGGCTTGATCATGGGTTGATGAAGATTCTTTTTCTTTAACAATCTTCATTGGGCAGCATGTGGGATGATTGATGGCTCTTTCTCTTTATCAGCATCATCTTGAACTGCAAATGATGAACAAGTAATGAGAGGAGGATTCTTAAATACTTGCTTCTTCTTGAAAACTATTGAGTCATTGCTAAATCAGTAGTAACTGTCTTGACTTGCTTGTGACTTCAAAGGACAAATTTTGAAAACCTCTGTCTTGGCATTCTTGAATTTCTTGTTGTGACTGCTCTGCATCTTTTCTTCAATTAGCTTCCCCTAAACTTGAGAACGGTGTCTTTGGAAGCTTTACTTGAACAACCAACAAACTTCCCCTAAGCATAGGGTAAGTCCTTTTCCGGCTAGTTCTTCAACTTGATCAGTAGCAGAGTTCTTGCTTTGGTCAACTGAGTCCTTGACCTTCTTGTCCATGTGTTGTCTTTTCCACTTAACCTGTCAAGCACAACATGGAACAAACACTAACCACCAAATGATGACTGGTTACTGGGTTAGCAGGAGATCAACATAATTTAATACAAACCCTAACATTAATTACGGGTTTCCTTTAAATACTTCCGCTGAACCCAATGACTCACTTCACATTTTCTCCCCCTGAGATTCTGGACAGGAGATACTTTCTTGCACAAAACCCATAAAAACTTATTAAAACCTTTAAATTAACCTGGCCAAATCATAAACTCAAGAAAGAAAATTAAAACACTCACACCAGAAAAAATAAGATTAAATAACTATCTAACAACTCACACAAGAGAAGGTAAATTAGGGATGATACCAGACTGTCTGAGGCTGAGGAACCCTTTTCAGCTTCAGCTACTTCACACGTTCTGGTGATTGCCGGTATATTTATCCATTTTAAACTCAAGCTACTTTCTCTTACTTGGGCAGTTTGTCACTTTATTTTATCTTTTAGGTGTATTACTTATGATGACCATCAATTCCACACACATAAGTCCTAGGTATAAAGTGTACATTCCATCAAGTGTAGCAGTTTTCCCTACCACAATTTTTCACGACACCTTTCCTTAAGCCTAACACCATGCTCCAGACTGGGTTGATAAGAGAAAGAATAGATCACGGGGATTTTTGGGATAATATACAGTGTCAACTGAATTTTTGAAACATTTTTAATAATGCTCTCATCGGTGACAGGGCTTAAGGGTTTTGGACGCTTGAGGGTCTCTTTTGATTTGTGCACATTGGCATCTTTTTGGTTTTATAATGTAATGTACAATGTGATCTTTATTTGGTACGTGGATCAGGGAGGCTCCAGGTCATTGCCATCCCAGAACAGAGGAGGCCTGACTCACGTACAACATCCCCAGGTCATTGCTCACGCAAAGCAGAGGGGATGGGATTTTTGAGCATAGCATCAGAACTCAGAATCGGGCGTGTGTCTCAGGAAACCTAACACACAGTCAAATTGGAAATTGTACAAACCTAAGTGTGTGCTTCCTATCAGGCCTCATACTTTATCTTTAAGTGTAGTGACAATACATACCTTTTTGTTGATTACAGCTGAGCCTACCAAGCACATCAACCACGAATCGCTGCTTTTCGCATCCACTTTCCGCGTGTCGGCCACCAAACGCCTGGAAATTTATTTCATTTCCCACCTTCTCAAACACACAAACAAAAGATTAAAAATTAAAAAACACAATAATTTTTTTAGGGGTCAACATTTTCATCTTTTCTATTCTTCCCCTTGCTTTTTTGATTTTTAATAATCACACACACATTTTTTTAATAGGCACACTAACACAGTATGCTAACACACTATAAGACAAAATTGGCCATGCTAACCTGCAAAGTTTTTCTTTTGACAATTTTCCAAAATAGGGTTTTGTTTTATGCAGAACCATACCTAGTCAAGAAACAATCAATCCAGACAGTACCTTGCTGAAATAAACACTTTTACCTCTCACAAGGAGAACAACTCTCCATTAAAAATATGCATGTCATGTAGTGAAGAGATGCCTCCTTCCTGTGCCTGGAACAATCACTATCAGAAACAAAGAAATGTTAATGAAAGTCCTCCTTGACTGTTCATACACACATTGAGAGATTAGTTAGCCATAAGTACCCATGCCATTGTTGTTCTGGGTATACCTGCAAAATCATTGAAAGTTATTTCTTTTAAGCACATTCTCCTTGAAAGATTGGGAATTGGGTAATGGGAACCTTTGTTTTGGGTTTCTTGCTTTTGTTGGGCATTGGAGTGGGCTTTGTAAGTTCATTAGAATTCACACGACCATCATTGGAAATGATATTCGTGGGTTGATGGTTCTCTTTCCCTTTATCCTGAACCCTTTTTGGTGGAATTTGATAGACGTTTGATTTATTATCTATAACTTCATCAAATTGTTTGGAGTGTTTTTTATACACCCCTTTAGGTAGGTAACAGTGATTTACCACCTTTTTCACATTCCACCTCTCTTGATTATTTTCTGAAAGACCATCATGTTTGGGAACCCAAATAGGTTTTAAAGCAACAACAAATTTGTTAACAGAATTATTCAATTTATGACCTTTGAAATCAGTTTTGGTTGGTTGTTGAGGTGACTTAGGTTTTTTGTCAACTTTCTGTACCTTTGGTTGCGGGGGTACAGACTTCTGCACCTTGGGGATTGAAGGTGCAGGCTTTTTGGTCACCTTATGTACCTTTGGTTGTGAAGGTACATGTCTCTGCACCTTAGGGTGTGACGGTGCAAACTCTTTGGTCACTTTAGATACCTTTGAGCCTGTAGGTACCTTTGGCTGAGAATTTACCTTTCTGTGGCCAGGTTTGTGGTTTGTGCCACCATATGATTGCCCTTGGTAGTTTTGCAAATGAGTTTTAGGTAGTAGGGTTCATATGGCCTATATAAACAATTTCTTGCCACAAGTCCAGGATTCCCACACACGTGGCAGGACTGTTTCTTTGGGTATGCGGGAGCTTGGGAATATTTCTTCCCCGTGGATACCCAAGATGGTTTGGAATTTTTATGGATCCACATAACTTTGCCATTGGGCCTAGTTGTTAGTACATACTCCCGCTGTACTGGCACAAATTGGTCATACACAGAATTTACCTCAGGATATGGGATAAAGTCACGTGGTCTGGCCTCGTGCATATTCTGCACATTCTGCACATTACTAGTATTATCACAAACATTAGCACACACATTCAAACAATCATTCAAACCAACCAAATTGACATCAGTAGGCTTAGGACCAGCAACCTGTGGTCCCTTACCCTTTCTCAAAATCATGACTTTCCTCAAAGGTTTGGAAAGTTTAGGATCACAAACACCGAAATTAAAAGCACCACAAACATAAGTTTTGTCAAAAACATCAGACTTAGCAAAGCTCAATTCAGACTTAGACTTGTTTGACGCAAAAATTTCAGTTTTAAAGTCAGGAAACTTTTGACTCTCAATGCCAACATTTTCCCCCTTTGAACCTGCTTCTTTGTTTTCTGTATCTGCACAAGAAGTAGTAGGGTTAGAAACAGGAGCAGTAATTTTAATAGGACATTCCGAAAGTATTTTGTCAATGTCAGCTAAAGAATCTATTGTTCCCTTTGATGGTTCAGGTTCAGAAATCATCTCATGCATATATGGCATAGGCACAGTGTGAGATGAAGTTTCATCTTTGTTGTCATCCCCAAAACCCAGACCTAAATTCTGTTGAACATACTTCATCCTAACATCAGAGTTATAGAAAAGAGACCTTGCTTCCAGCATTTTTGATTGAATCTTATTATTAGAGTCTAATTAACTTTGAGATTTAGCCAGTTGATCTCTCAATTCTTCTACCACTTTTGTTAGTTCTTCAACTTTTGTATTAGCAACTCTTAGCAAGAATCTAGTGTCACTCAATTGATTGTCAAGATTTTTGACATCTAACTTAGCAGCTTCATACTTTTCCCTATTTACCCTAGCTTGATCTTTAAAATTATTTGACTCTTTATTGGCACATTCACAATTTAGGGATTCATAGTGAAATTTGCTTTCAAAATCTTTATAAGAATTGTACACATCTTGACAGTGAGAGTTAGAGCAAGTGCATACCTCTTTCTTACCTATATTGGCTTCGGTGGTACCTTGTTGAAGTAGAGGCATGATTTTCTTTGAATCCTCTTCTAGTGCAATCCCTATAAAAGCGGCAAAATCACTATTCAAAGAATAGTGTCAAAAACTTCAAAGTGAAAAATGGAGGCCTTCTGAGTGGAATTTGGAGCTTTGGCTCGTCGAGACGGTCGTTTTGGCTGGTATTAGAGTTTCTAACTCTAAACACGGCCCAAGTTACGTCCGTTTTAGTGAAGCAAGGTGAAATAGTGTTTTCGCCGAAAAGGGATTTGGACCGAAAAGTGGGTTTTCGGTCGGAAAAGGGGTTTTCGATCAGCAGGGGGTTGGGTCGAAAAGGGGTTTTCGGTCGGACAGGGCTGATCGAAAAGTACTTTTCGATCGGATAGGAAAGTGGTCGAAAAGTGTGATTTACGATCGAAAAGGTTGGATCTGGATCGAAAAGTCTCGGAGGGGACTTTTCGATTGAGGAGAGCAGTGGATCGAAAAGTCACAGGGGACTTTCCAATCGAGATGGTGCATCGAGAAGTCACAGAGGGGACTTCTCGATTGATGAATGATTGATCGAAAAGTCGCTGAAGAGGACTTTCCGATCGAAAAACCTGATCGAGAAGTCACAAAGAGGGACTTCTCGATTAATAGCAGCTGATCGAAAAGTCTCAAAATGGGACTTTTCGACTGAAACACCCCTGATCGAAAAGACACAGAGGGTCTTTCTCGGTCACAGGAAAGAGACGGGAAAGGGTTTTCGATCAGACAAGCTGATCGAAAAGTCTTCTGAATGCACGAAAAGTCACAGAAACCTGCAGATTCACGATCAATTGGTCACAAACACTCCTGTCTGAACTTGAAACCTGCACAAATTACTTCCGAAACGTGCTAAAGCTGAAAATCACCACAAAACTTAAATTGTTAGTCACCAAAAACCTGAATCGCATATCGCGAGAGCCTCGAAACTTGCGTTTCTTGGCTCTGATACCAATTGTAAGGATTGAAATCTCTCCTCACACGATATCAAGTCTATAAATCACCGTGCGGAATCCGGTGTTTATAGATGATTCAAGTACGATTGAGTAAAATAGTAAAGAAACGATTAACACAAGATGAAAACTCAAACCGGTTGTAGAAAGCTTGAATGCAATCGATTCCCACACACCTTGAGGAATTCGAAATTCTCTAAGAGAGAATTTCGATTACACCTTGACAAAATACAAAACCAACAACCCTAAATTAGTCACCCACATACTCCTTATATAGAGGAGGACATGCTTGGTCAACAAGCCAACCTAAAACCCTAATTAACACCAAATTCTCGTATTGGACCACATAAGCCCATAAAACTCCACCTAAACTCATTCTAAATGAGCCCAAACATGTCTAAATTGGCCCAATGACCCAATATACCCATAACCCAACTAATTGTCACCTATTCTATCACATAGGCCTTCAAAATAGTTCGACAGGTGATGATTTAATACACAAGCCACAAATTATTCCCGTACACTTAACACCAACCACTAGCTACTAAGTGTTACCTTTTAAGGTTTGTTCTTGCCTTCGCGTTGATGGCTTGCACTTCCTCCCGCTTCACCTATAGTCATTACATTGTTTAGATTACCATTGTACATTCATGGGTCACACAATTATCATACCAACACCTAAACGTCTCATGAAACCAGCATACCCACAAGTTCACTCTCATTCAAGCATTTCATCGAGCACCTAGTGTGCATACAAAACATCCTAACTAACAAATTACATTTGAAACTTCCATACATCCCATTCTCAATTTTAGACACAACATAATCAGATTTCATGCATAATTTAACAATTTCCTAGCTTCATTATGAATTCATTCAACAATTACCATCCAAATCTCCCAACCCATAATGGGTTTCGATTTCTACAAGATGGGGTTTAACCCCCATCCAAATTCTATCAAACACACAAAGAATCAATCATGCAAGCAATAATTTAGCTTCATCTAAGCACATATACACATAGCAACATAGATTTCGACCTCAATTTAACATCTAGATGAAACCCATGAAATCATCCTATCATAGGAACACTTACTTGGTCAAGAACACCCAATGGAGAGCTCAAAATAAGGAATTACAAGCCCTCCCAAGCTAGAATTCGGATTCCTTAAGCAAATTCCACCACAAACTCTCTTGATTTCAAGGATTTCATGAACTAGGGCTCCTTCCCCCTCTCCTCTCTCTCGTTCACGATTTCTGAGTCTGGGGGAAACCCAGACTTAATTTTCTTATTCTTAAATTACAACTTTGGTCCCTCTAATTCCATATTTTATATAATTTAGCCAAGACCCTTTATTTACACAATTAATCCTCTAACTTTCTTTAGTTTAACCATCTATTATAAAGTTAACTTAATAACTAGGAAATCCCTAATAGTTAACCCGATTAACCTTCTAAATCATCTTATTTTACAAAAACTCACAATAGAACATAATTAAAATTAGTCACCCAATTTATTACGAAACTCGGGATGTTACAACTCCACCCCCCTTAAAGGGAGTTTCGTCCCCGAAACTAGAAGTACATACCGGAATAAATAGGGGTAGTATCTCCGCATTTCCTCCTCGGACTCCCACGTGGTGTCTGATCCCTTCCTATGCTCCCATTTCACATTTACTTGATCAAATTCTCTGTTTCTTAGCCGCTTAGTCTTGCGGTCAATAATTTCAATCGGTCTTTCCACATAATTCAGCTTATCATCAATCATGATGTCATCCAAAGGCACATTGGCAGCCTCATCAGCTAAACATTTTCTCAGATTAGACACGTGGAATGTGTCATGGATTCCACTCAACTCTTCAGGTAATTCTAATTGGTACGCCGATTGACCCACCTTAGCAATGATTTTGAAGGGCCTGATGAATCATGGGCTTAATTTTCCCCTCTTCCGAAATCTAATTACTCCCTTCCACGGGGTCACTTTTAACAACACGTGGTCTCCTTCTTTGAATTCAATATCTCTTCGCCTCTTATCTGCATACGATTTCTGTCGATCCTGCGCGGCCTTTAAATGCGCTCTAACGATGTGAATCTTCTCAGTAGTAGCTTTGACCACATCCTTATGGGCCAACTCCCTTTGACCCACTTCACCCCAACACAACGGGGTTCTACACTTCCGCCCATAAAGTGACTCATATGGGGACATTCCAATACTAGCATGATAGCTATTATTGTAAGAGAATTCCACCAAAGGTAAATGAGTGTCCCAGCTTCCTCCAAAATCCAACACACACGCTCGCAGCATGTCCTCGAGTGTTTGGATTGTCCTCTCACTCTGCCCATCGGTTTGAGGATGGTATGCGGTACTAAACAGTAACCGAGTACCCATACATTCCTGAAATTCTCGCCAAAACTTAGATGTAAAACGGGTGTCTCTATCCGACACTATTGATACTAGAATCCCGTGTCGCGATACGATCTCTTTTACGTACACATCTGCCATTCTCTCTGAAGAATACGACTCACTAATAGGCAAGAAATGAGCACTTTTAGTTAGTCGATCCACTACCACCCATATAGCATCAAAGTCTCTCCTCGTTTTTGGTAACTTTGTGAGCAAATCCATCGTGATGTGCTCCCATTTCCACTCAGGTATTTCGAGTGGTTGCAGCTTACCATACGGCTTTTGATGTTCAGCTTTGACTTGAAGACAAGTCAAACATTTCTCCACATATTTTACTATATCTCGCTTCATGCCCGGCCACCAATATTCGCGTTTTAGATCATGATACATTTTTGTGGCTCCCGGATGAATCGAATACCGAGATTTATGAGCTTCGTCTAAGAGCAGCTCTTTTACCCCGCAAGTGTTAGGAATCCATATCCGCCCAAACCGATATTTAAGACCATTGTCCTCGTGGACTAGGTCTTTCACCGCTCCCTTTATCCGCTCTTTCTTCCAATTTTCTTCTTTACACCGCTTCCTCCTGTGCTTGCTTGATTGAATCGAGAATACTTGAGGTTACTACCAGTTTCATCGATTTCACCTTAATAGGAGCGTAATCTCCTTTTCTGCTTAAGGCATCCGCCACCACATTAGCCTTGCCCGGATGATAATGAATCTCACAATCATAATCTTTATTCATCTCCAACCACCTTCGCTGCCTCATATTTAACTCCTTCTGATCAAACAAATATTTCAAGCTTTTGTGATCTGTATAGATGGTGCACGGAATGCCATACAAATAATGCCGCCAAATTTTTAAGGCGAATACCACCGCTGCCAGCTCAAGATCATGAGTTGGATAATTAACCTCATTACTCTTCAACTGCCTCGAAGCATAGGCTATCACTCTACCCCGCTGCATAAGTACACACCCCAAGCCGAGGTATGACGCATCCGAGTATATCACCAAATCCTCCGTCCCATCGGGTAAAGCTAATACGGGAGCATGAGTTAACTTTTCCTTTAGGGTCCGGAAGGACTCTTCTTATTTTTCACCCCATTCAAATTTCACATCCTTCCTTGTGAGTCGAGTTAATGGCAAGGCTATTTTAGAGAAATCTTGAATAAATCTCCTATAGTAGCCTGCCAATCATAAGAAACTCCGGATTTCAGTCGGGTTCTTAGGTGTTCTCCATCCCGCTACTGCTTCGACCTTGGCAGGGTCTACTAATACTCCCTCGGCATTCACCACATGTCCCAAAAATTGTACCTCCCGCAACCAAAAGGCACACTTTGAGAATTTCGCATAGAGTTTTTCCCTCCTTAAGGTTTCCAACACCTCACGCAAGTGTTGGGCGTGCTCCTCTTCACTCCGCGAATACACCAAGATGTCATCAATAAACACAATAACGGATCGATCCAACATCGGCTTACACACGCGGTTCATAAGGTCCATGAAAGCCGCCGGTGCATTAGTCAATCCGAAGGACATTACTAAGAACTCGTAATGCCCATACCGCGTTCGAAAAGCTGTCTTTGGGACATCCTCCTCTCTCACCTTCAGCTGATGGTATCCCGATCTTAAATCAATCTTGGAGAACCAACTTGCCCCTTGTAACTGGTCAAACAGATCATCAATTCGGGGCAAGGGATATTTGTTCTTCACGGTCAGCTTATTCAGCTCACGGTAGTCTATACACATCCTTAGACTACCGTCTTTCTTCTTCACAAATAACACCGGTGCACCCCAAGGGGATACACTTGGTCGAATAAATCCCTTATCGAGCAATTCCTGCAGCTGCTTCATTAATTCTTGCATCTCGGTAGGAGCTAACCGATACGGAGCTCAAGCCACCGGCTTTAGCCCCAGGTACCAAATCTATCCGGAATTCCACATCCCTATCCGGTGGTATGCCCGGAAGGTCTTCAGGAAAATGTCTAAGAATTCTTGCACAACGGGTACCACTTCAGCTTTATTACTCTCACGTTCGTTATCCACCACATATGCCAGATAGGATTTACACCCGTGCTGGATGTATTTCCTTGCCTCCATTACTGAACACAGAGTGATCTCGTTCTTTCTTTCTCCTTGAACGACAACCTGCTTCCCGCTCAGCAATATTAATTCAATCACCTTGCGGTTACACACCACATTGGCTTGGTATTTAGATAACCAATCCATTCCCACTATCACCTTGAATTCTCCCATCATCATTGGTATTAAATCAATAGAGTAATCTTCATCTTCTATAGAGATTTTACAATCACGATACACATCAAAGACTAAGACACTCTTGTTATCTGCTATTTCTACTTCTAAGGGCACAGACAGCTTGTTAATAACAAAAGAAGGGTGACGGGTAAAATCATAAGAAACAAATGATCTACTCGCCCTCGTATCAAACAATACATATGCAGGGATAGAATTGACAAGAAAGATACTTGTCACTACCCCTGGATCCACCTTTCCCTCCTCCACAGTCAGCTGATAAGATCTTCCTCTCGCTCGAGGAATATCCGGCTTCACTCCGTTTTGACCCGCCCCCGTACTCGGGTTTGGGCATTCACTCTTTTTATGGCCCGTCTTTCCGCATCCAAAACATAACCGTGTAGGGCTAGGACATTGTGCTATACTATGCCCTGTTTTCCCACAACCATAGCACTGCTTTGTTAAAAAGAAACATTCTCCCTTATGCGCTCTCCCATAATGTGGGCAATCAGACGACCCACTCTTCTTGTTTTCAGCTTTCTTGGGTGATTCATTCACCCTTGGTTTCTTATTTGGGGTAGAACTGCTTTCTACTCCCCTCTTCTCGCCTCTTTCCACCTGCTTTTTCAGCTCCAATTCTCTCTCTCGACAAGCATTGATCAGCTCCTCGAGAGTCACACATCGGGAAGCATTAATGAATTCCCTAAAATCAGCGTTAAACATATTGTTAAACTGGTAGATCTTTTGCTTCTCTGTTCTCAGCAGCTCTTTACAGAATTTCACTTGATCCAGGAAGTAACTGATTACCTCCCCGATCGGTTGTCCCTTCTTTTGGCGAAACTGCATCAACTCATCTTGTATTTTGTTTACTTCAGACTCAGGGCTATGATATACCGCAAACACCGCTTTAAACTCTTCCCAATTCATGGCCTTTATGGCCTCCCTTCCCTTTTCCTCACGTGTCATATCCCACCAGTCTTTTGCATGCGACCGGAGTTGCCCGGTTGCAAACATCACTTGATCCTCCGGCTCACAGTGACTCCGCTCAAATACCGTTTCAATTTCCGCTAGCCATCGATAACAGGCTATCGGATCCGCCTCACTAGTGTATAGGGGAGGCTTACAAGCCATGAAATCTTTGTAAGTACACCTCCCCTTATCTTTCTTCCCGCTTCCTTCCGCTATAATATTATTTCTCATCGATTCCAGCTTCTTCTCTAATGCCTCCATCAAGGCATTTTCCATTTGACCCACATGGGTTCGTACTGCTGCTTCCACCGAGGTCTCAATTTCATCAGAAATCAGCTTCTTTACCTCTGAAATCATGGGCTCTGTAAGTGCCCCAGCTGGGTTGCTTTCATCCGCCATAGTAAACTGAAAGTTTACAATAGGTTAGCATCATAATCACATACTCCCGCTTTTCAATCACTCAAGAATTTCAGCTTAACCATTTAAAATGGTCTATACCGCACATTTCATCATTCAACATCACAATATACAAATTAAATCACTTTCTGAAATCACTTACCGGGTCAGAAGATCGAACCTTGAACCGAACATCTTTCCCCATCATGAGCACTTGGTTTGAGTTCAAGTGCCCCCACGACACTTGAATCCCTCAAACCGTGGCTCTGATACCAACTTGTAAGGCCCCGATACCAACTTGTAAGGCCCCAATCCCATTTTACCGAATTATACGTCCTTTAAAATCAGAGTTGGAAAATTTCATATTATACTTTAGACTTTCATTCATCATACAAGCCACATTTACAAAATCATGGGTCTAACGTCCATTAACTGCGTGGTAGTTTACTTACAAACATTTACTACTACAAAACATATAAGTTAAAGTCCCAAAATACATGATGTTCGGTTCCATGTTTCCTTGGTTCGATCCTGACCCGTCCAATATCAATTACCTGCCAACAACACTAGCAACACGTTAGTATTGGTGGCACACAACAACAATCAGCCCGATATCACCATTTAAAAGCAAGAAAACAAAACATAAACCCGGACAGCAGCTCCAAGCGTATCGCTTGGAGCTCCTGGACTTCCAGGCGATACGCCTGGAGCCTGATTTCCAGGGCTCCAGGCCAGTTTCCTCATACTTAGCCATTTTTCTTCATTTTTCAACATGGTTCATCTCCAAACTATCAAACCTGAGTTTTTAGTACCCTGAGTCTTTTGTTACCTGCTTTAACAAGATTTCACCTAAAATCACAAATTTCATATCCAACTTCATTAGTCTGTTAACCAAAATGGTGACATTCCTACCCGACCCGTTTGACCCGCTAACACATTAGTTGCAAAACCAGCTTATGTTTATGCTTTCCATCAAGATTTCCTTCACTATAATTCCCCCTTAGCACACACACATTGTGCTAATCCACTCGAATTCAATGTTGGGACAATCCGAGGTCTAAAACTCTCATAGTCCTCGTCTTGCCACAACATTCAGCTCAACCCAATTTGGGTCATATACTGCAGTCTTAGTTAGTCATATAATATGACCAATTTCTCATTTTGATTACCCAATGCCCCCAACACATATAAATCATCAAGCTTCCGCTTTAATATCGATTTATAATCAACTACTTAACACCAACCACTAGCTACTAAGTGTTACCTTTTAAGGTTTGTTCTTGCCTTCGCGTTGATGGCTTGCACTTCCTCCCGCTTCACCTATAGTCATTACATTGTTTAGATTACCATTGTACATTCATGGGTCACATAATTATCATACCAACACCTAAACGTCTCATGAAACCAGCATACCCACAAGTTCACTCTCATTCAAGCATTTCATCGAGCACCTAGTGTGCATACAAAACATCCTAACTAACAAATAACATTTGAAACTTCCATACATCCCATTCTCAATTTTAGACACAACATAATCAGATTTCATGCACAATTTAACAATTTCCTAGCTTCATTAT
>JBCNJP010000125.1:35732-137171 GCA_039602395.1 Deinandra increscens subsp. villosa
CATGATTCGTGTGTATTAATAAAGGGATTTTTGGATGAAAATGATGTTTTCATATTAAAACTAGGAAAATTGGATTTAAATAATCCAAACTTTTACCTATTGGCCGACAATAATCCCACATTTAAAAATCATTCTCACTGGTCCCAACTTTCACCATATTTATTTATATTGGACCCGTCGTTAAAAAAATTTAACACCGTTAACTTTTGGTTGATGTGGATTTCTTTTTAGTTATATATTTATTTTTAATCAACATATTTATGACGTGGCATCATTATAATGTTTTTCCACCAAGTCAATGTTTGACCACAGGTCATCCTCGTTAAAGATGTCTTCGTCGGAAAATTAAAGCTCCGCCGCACCGTGAGCATCCATAATCATCATATCTCCATCTTTTAGAAGCTTCACATCTCCTATTGCATATTTTAAATCAAATCTCTCCCAAACGACATCGTATTTTGAATCTCGTTTATCCTTCACCGTGAGCTTTTCATCGTTGATCTCAAGCGCCGCCGACTCTTGACTACCCAACGGGTTTCACAAACCTCTATTAAATCACTGCAATAGACTCGTAATATCCAACTGGTGGTGCTACTCGGTGTCAACAAGGGCGGCTCGTGGTGGTTTAAGGTGCCGACAGCCGCAAACCACCTAGGGTTCCGACGATAGCGATGGCGGCGCCGAGGGTTCCTTTCACCTCCAATGGAGTCCGATGGGCCTAAAAACCTCAACAAAATCAGAGGCTTGGATGGATATCTATGCATATATGTGAATCGACATCATTTTCGCATCGAACATTTTTCTATACTTTTATCTTAAATCAGATAGGAATTTTGAATGCAGATTGTTAAATGGTTTAAGAAGATTTCCAACAATTGTAGAAGTTGATGAATCGATGAAGAAATTGAACTGGTTTGATCCGGAGGTAAGATAAAAGCGAACTGGGTTTTATAGTACCACACTAGCGATTCTCGCCGGCTTACTTCCGGCTATGGGGTCGATCAAATTTGGGTTTACGGTTGAATCATCACCTCCGGCGACACCTCCGTAGACACCTCCGGCAAAAGCAGTCTCCGGTGCCAGTTAAAAAAAGCTCTAAAAAAATAGATAAACTGAAAAAATCCACATCAGCCACCACGCCATTTGCCATGTCAGCGAAAACTTAACAGAGTTAAAAAATTTAACGGCGGGACCAATATTAATAAATAAGATGAAAGTTGGGACCACTAGAAGTGATTATTAAAAGTGAGATTATTGCCGGCCAACTCTTAAAAGTTGGGATTATTTAAATCCAATTTTCCTTAAAACTAAGATCTGGAAGTTTTGGTAAACAAACTCTAAGTCTTGAGCAAGTTATGAATTAATTAAGTTCAATTTCACTACTTTGACTAACAGCATCAAAGCTGAAATCTTGACAACTTCCGACGCGCGTAACTTTCTCAATACTTAACCTTTTGAGTTGATTATATTTGTAATATGTCCATAATATTATGAAGTTTATGCCTGTAAAATATGAGAGGCTAACTCCAAGTGTAGACAAAATTAGGCATGTCACCAAATGTGAGTTTGGTATTTGACTTTTTAAACTGTGTAAGTATGCATATTTGACTTGATTGTGCATCTATGTTTTCCTACAAGTTTAGGACTTGTGTTTAAGTGTTATGACCAAAATGAATGCATGATAACTTGATTTATTATTGTTAAGCGATTCGTCCTAGCGACAACCTCTAATTCGGTTAGATCGTATTTACCAAAATAGGTCAAGTCTAACCAACCCGTAAAGTCAAGTGCCATGTACCAGTGCAACCTAAGGTGAGTTTCACTACTTCTTTTAGTTATATTCGGTTGAGGATGACAACACACAACTAGTTTCATCCGGTAAACGATGGAAATGCAACGATAAAGGTTTTTTGTCTGTTTAAGTAGTTATCCGACATATATCACATGATTCACTGAATTGCTTTATGATTACAAAATGTCCTTACTTTCTTGGATCGTTAATATAGAATAGTGAGGTAATGTTGACTAGTACTACTGGGGATTGACACCCCAGCTCAGTGGTGCACGTAATGCACCATCCCGACTGGCGGTCGGACTAAGACAATATTAGCCTAACACTACCGTGATCTAGAAAGACACGAGGAAGGAAAATCGCACAGGTTAAGACCTATGACGCATAGTCAGTTTCGGTTACGAACATTCAGGTGAACATAAGCATAGGCTAGCTACCTAACGACATGGATATTACTTGTATTTATGAATTGGTCTTTCGTTATTCGTAAACATTCTTGGTCTACACGGTAAAGTGTAGACTGCTTTTGTGAACTCACCAGCTTTTACTGACACTTGATTGTAGAATGTTTTTCAGGTCGCTAGGAGGATCTTGGAGGCACGGGCATATGCAATACTCATGTTTTGTAAAATATGTTAGGAAATGTATTTTAAACACATCAGTACTTACTTTTGCAAAACTACAACTTTGTAAACTTTGGAATGCTTCCGCTGAATAGTTATTTAAACACTGTTTTGTAGTAATTCATTATATGACTATTTTATCTCTCATTATGGCTTGGTTGTAACTAAAGACTTGGATCCTGGTCTGGATCACACGAACCATGGTTATACTTCGTTGGTGGAAATTTGGGGTGTGACACATGTACTTAACCCAGGATGCTCAAGCCGAGGATGTACTTCTCCTAAGTTAGAGATTGGCCATTTGTCCCCCGTTTTAGGTATTCACAGAATCCCTACTAAGGTTTGAAGATAATACGTCTTCCTCATGTTTTAGGCTTTGACGCCTCGCCTAGGCGCACGATGGCTTTGTATGACTCAGGATTATGGGATCGACCTGTGTTAACAGCATGGGCGGCAACCTCGTAATTTTTGGACATACACAAGTCCCTAAAGGTTTTAGATATTTTCATATCAACAAAAGACACCCGAGGATATTCACTAGTTCGTCAAGATGACACGAGGACTTACCCTAGAATTCGCCCGTACGGCACCGAGATTTAACCCAGTTCACCAGTTTGGCACTGAGTTTACCCCAGATTACTAACATAACTCAGCATGACATTGAATATGTCTAATCCTGGCCACAATGATCACAAGAATTCAATAGGCTTCTATTGACTAACTAAAACAAAAATGACATATGCTATCCCTAATTTGATAGGGAATAAAGACAATCACTCTAAGCAAGGAATAGCGATTTACGCAGTGAAGTCCTTACATCTTGGGACTACCCGAGGATGAAAAGCGTAAGGACATGTCTCCTATAACCTTTATACATTTTATATTTATCTATCTATGCAGAAAGAAGAATCGCAACACAAGAAAATAGTTAAAAGCAATCATTCATAAAGACCACCTTGAGGTCGGGTTAAAAACACTAGCCAACCCCAGGATGGGGCAAGTGAAGACCACAAGCCCTAAGCTTGTGGGTAGAATATTGTCTTAAACCGGGAAACATCAACCGACAATCACCATTACAAACCAAAATTTTAATATTGTTTCATCAAAAGACAAGGAAGGAAATAGAGGACCATGGGCTTTTGAACGGTATCCATGGCTACTGCATCAACAGCCCCTGCATCTCCTTCCTTCGCAGCTTCATCCTTGTCAGCTTCACCCTGCACCTCAGCGACCTGAGCTCCAGACTGATCGACCTCTATTTCTGCGCTAGTTCCACATGTGGCTGGGGGAGACCTCACTGCATCCTGGACAACCTTCAGGTCACACCTAGTAGGGACAGTGCCTCCCAGGCTGCGCAGCTTCTTGAGCCACATCTGGTGATCCCATTTGGGGTTCATGAAGCCCAGATCCTTTGCCTCCTTCGACATCTTCAGACTGGCCTGCAAAACAGAGATCATGGCAGACACTTTGGTTGTCTCCACAGTCTAAACATGGCAGCCTCAGGCTCAGCCCGCACCTCCACTAACTTCTTCTCGTTCTCGACCGTGATCTTCATAGTTTTGTCATACATTAGCTCAGCCTTGGTGGCTTCCTTGGATGCTTGGGAGACCATCGTCCTGGCCGTTGTCTCAACCTGGGCAGCTCGCCTCTCAGCGACATTCAGAAGATCCATGAAGCGTGAAACAACCTGAAAACAAGGTAACCCATGATTATTACTTATTTTATAACTATGAATTTGCTTTATGGTGCGTACCTTGTGAAAATAGCCAACGATTACGTGGTGGAATATGGCCTCAGGATGGGTCCCAAGATCAAAGGGGGAGAGCTCAGAAAACGGATGGGGGGGGGGCAGCAGCGCTGGATCCTCGGGTCTTCCTCTTGGTGCCAGATGCCCTGGTTGCCGCGATGCGGGTAACTGGGACGGGCTCAGTCTTCACCGACCCCAGGATTTGCAGGTCCTCTTCGGTGCCAGCTTTGGATTTGAGAGTCGTGTCTATGTCATCAAGATCAAAGTTAGGAGCTACAGATGAGGAGGAAGGTTGAACTAATTAACTAACATGTAAAAAATCTTAAGAGAAGCAAGGACCAAGATACTTACAGCTTGACATGTTGGGAGTGTGATAAGACACTGAGAAATGCTCGTCAGCTCTAAAGTATCGTTTGAATTCGGGGATCCCCAAGAATTTGTCCAAATTGGCAGCCGTGGTGTCCTTTCTATGGTCTGATTTCTAGCAATCTAGGCACTGCAAAGGAAAGATGCTAGGTTAGTGGTACGATAAATTCTCTAATAAAACCCTAACATCTATTGTAGGCCGTCCTACCCTTCACAATATAACTTTGTGGAATCAGCTGACCCCCCGGGATGCTCCATCATTTGACAAAGAAAAATTTACCCTTCCATCCATCAAATTGTGTTACCCGTGTGATCAGCTGCTGATCCTGGTATAGAGTTATGAAAAGGAAACGATTAGACCCATGAGACTTAAGCTCATAGCCCTGGGCCAGTTCAGGAAGAGCGATGAGGTTTTTGAAATTCCGGTTCTGGTGATCGATGGTGGCCAAGATGCGCTATGCCATCGGTAGAGTTTGGGCGAAGGAAAGACCAGTAGCTTTGAAGAAAGCATCGACAATACCAGAAAAAGGGAAAGACAGACCAAGAGAAAAAGAGTCAAAGGAAAACAAACCAGGTGGCCGAAGAAAAGTCTGATCTCAACCGAGGGTCAAAAGGGCGAAACACAATGGTGCTCAGAAAGAGACCAGAAGCTTTAACGTCAGCAATGTCATTATCATTGAAGGTACAGACTTCCTGCTCAGGATTCTGTAGAAACTTCTTTTAGATGAAGTCTTCAACTACGGCCGGAGTCACCTCTGACTCAAGGTGAATGAATCATTTTGTCATATTTGATAAAGAGAGAAATTAGAAAACGAAGAAGAAGGGTTACCTAGGGAGAGGAAGAAAGTGGAAGCGACGGTCTTTTGGAGTAATGAGTGTAAGAAAACTGACCCTCATGGGGGTGATTTATGGCGAGCGAATTTGAAGAGATGATGGGACGTGGGTAATGATCGTGGCACGATTAATGCTAACTAAGCGGATAGGATTTAATCAAGGACGATGACTCATCCGAATTCAAAAATTTTACAGCTGTGAATTCTTATCCACATCTGCAAAATTTAGGAGCATTTGATAGGGCTAAAATCCATACTCACCATCCTGGGTATCATTTAAGTATCGCATGCATTTTCTATACCCCAGGATGTTATGCATCCAGGGAATATTTACTAGTCTTATTTATCCTCAGTATGTTAGACTACCCAGCATGCGCAGGCATCGCACTAATCATTTGCCTTGTTGTTATTCGATCTAAGGTCATGTAATGCTGGGACAGTTGATATAAAGACTAAGTCTCAACCAGAAGACGCTTAAACCGTATGAAAAGTCAGAAGACTCGGATGATAACGACCAAGTACCATTGAGGGGAAGATCCCGGGAAATCTGGACACTACCGTAACAGCTTTAAGAGGCCAAGTCAAGCACATTAAACTTGTGAAGATTTCGTGAGGCTCAAGACTCGGCCTTCATAACCATAACAGTTAACAGAGGGAATCCCGAGATATTCGGAGACTAGTTATCATTATCCTTGTATAAATAGGCGGCTTAGGTCACATTTTAGAACACTATTTGTGCTCTCTACGATACTTGTACTCACAATCACTTAGCTATCAGCTGCAATCTATTGTATTCAAACTTTTTCAGTGAAATAAAATCAGCAACGTGTGTTATCGTTGCTTGAGGTTTTTTATGCCAATAATCCTTGGAGACATCCAAGGATTAAGGGCTTTTTTCTTGTATAAATCCTGGTGTTAGTACTTGCATCCTGGGAATTCTTCAGTTGTGTTTGATTTAAATTTGTTTGCATATCATAATCTACTTAAATATTCGTTTATCAAGTCATCATTTTTGCATCCTAGGCATCAATCCTCACAAACTAATTCGGTTACTAAATTCGGTCTTGTTATTTTTAGCCAAAACACTAGACACGAACTGAAACGAACTAGACCTGAATTTCACGAAAAACGCACCAGATTCAGAATTTGAATGAATATCAATAATCTAATAATTCTTTTAGGTGAAAACACGACTCAGGAATGTTCGGTTGAACAAACACTGATCATAAACTTAAGGAGTCACACCTAACATCACGTTTAACGTCTTGCAATGAACAAAAATGGATAGATTTGACCATAGAAAGAGCCAACAATTCTGATACCAGATGAAAAAGCATGTGACAGATCATTTCTAGGTCGATAGAAGATTGAGACAGAAGTTTTGTCATTAATAGTGTCAAATGGTTACATAAACCAAAGGAGTATACAAAAGATTAAGTCCTGGGGGAGGTTGGACATAACCTCCTCTCTCAACACACACACACACATCTCACAAAGACTTGACCAAAACTTGGCCTAAATCACAAGAATAAAGCAATTTATATGCTTTCTGTCCAACGAACTGGACATGCTTACGAACTGCCAGTTAGCACATTAGGTCTCATTCATGGTGTCCATGCATGGGTTGTAATAATTTAACACCTTTTTTCGCCTTGGGCGAAAAGACAACTTAAACCGTTTTTATGTTATTGCTTCCATATCTGAATTGTTAACTAAATTCTTTATCGCTTCCGTAAATGATTTTTGAACTTGATGAAAATGCTTCCGCACTATTTTGTAAATTAACGTTTTACTCTAATAAAGTATTTTACAAACGTAAACTGGTTGTTGAGTCGAGCATATAGATGTTCGAAGTGTCTGACGACTCGGATCCTGGTCATGTCGCGCCCTTATTCACGGGTTTTACGCAGGCGGGTTTGCGGGGGTATGACAGATTGGTATTAGAGCTCATCAGTCATAGCTAACTTAGCATTGCATTAGAATCCAACTATGACTAGAGTCAGTTAGACACACACATAGACGCACCTATACGCAACTTGCCTGTTTTGCTACTATATATATGTATATAAGTATATGTATATACTATGTTGACCATCTGTGATATTGCTATCTTCTATCTCTGTTCTTATCACATCATCACATCACATCTACCATTTAGTAGTGCTTGTTTGAATTAACTGATGGTTATCCAAAAAGTAGCTACCCACTGTAATATTCACGTGCTATATATTGCAGGCATGTCAACTAACCGATCAGACGATGGAGCATCATCTGGAGAAAAGGAAAAGAGTCCCCCGGATCCAGCATCGGGTGAGCGGGATCGTAATTTTTCAGCCATCAGGAGGAGGCCACTGAGCACCAACGACTGGGAGACGTACTCTACCTATATGGAGGACATCATCTGCATTTATCGTGTGCCGCCTCCAGCCACTGGCACTATTACTCCAGGGATGAGGACTTCGTCGTCTCGGCCAGGACTCACTTTTTCACCAGAGCAGACTTTTGCAGCTCCAGTGGTGGACTCTGCACGTCACCAAGAGTGTATGTTCCATGTTGTGGATGACGTTGCCGACTTGAAGGGTGGATTATGCGCCCTGCAGTGTAGAGTGCACGATGTGGTCGTTAGACGACATTAGGATGAGGGGGGACTTGATCGACTGAGCTATATTAGCACTTTGCAGCATGAGGAAATTCACAGGTTGAAGACTATGATACGATCTTAGAAGGACACTATCCAGGACCTGTTGGCAGGGCATGAGCTTATGGCGACTAGAGTCATGGCCCTATAGGCAGTATTACCACCACATGAGATGCCATCAGCACCTAGGCCAGGGCCTGTGGCTCAGGAGGGCCAGGAGAGTGAGGGCTCAATGATAATGTGATGAGGGTTCCAGAGTATTTGCTAGTTGTAGTAGCTAGTATCTATCTTAGTTGCTTTTATGAAGCCTTGTATAATGATTAGTCGTCTTTATCTATCGTTGACATGTGAAAATTTGAACTCAATTTGAAATTTAACGAAATTGCGAGTCAGTTGCGGTTTTATTTTATTTAAAGTTGTAGTTAAATTTCTTATGTGTTCTGTATATGATTTGATATTTGTACTATGCTTGAACGATGGACACCAGGATGTTAATCATGTTTGTATTGATATGAATAAAGACAATGGCAGGCAGAGGCAGAGTCTGGGGAATCAATCTCACTACAGAAGAGCTTAACACTATTATTAGTCAAAGTGTAGTAGCAGCTTTAGCAGCTCATGCGCAGGCAAACCCTAATGTGCCACAAGGGTGTTCTTACAAAATGTTTATGGAATGCAAGCCGCATAAGTTCAATGGAACAGATGGAGCCGTAGGACTACTTCGGTTGATGGAAACGACTGACTCGGTTTTTGAGAGATGCAATTGTCTAGCTGAATATCGTGTTATGTATGCATCTGGAACATTGGAGGGAGTAGCTTTGACTTGGTGGAACTCGCAAGTTCAAGTGCTTGGTCTAGCAGCAGCAAATGCAATGCCATGGGCAGAGTTTACCAGATTGTTGATCAAAGAATATTGTCCTCGCATGGAGGTTAAGAAACTGGAGGTTGAGTTTGCTAATATAAAGATGGAAAGATCTAAAATTGAGGCGTAAACATCACTCCAGAATGAATTGGCTTTGCTTTGTCCAACTTTGTTCGATCCGTCGTATCGACGCATTAAGAGGTATATTGATGGTTTGGCACCACAAATTCAGAGCTTGGTGACTTCAAGTAACCCAAGAAACATTAGAGACACTATCCATTTAGCTGACAAGTTGACTGATCAGGTTGTCCAACAAGGGATCCTACCTCAGCGAAAAGCATTGGCTGGTATGGTTGATAACAAGAGAAAGTGGGAAACTCCTGGAGGAAATGGCAGTTGTTCTAGTCAGAATCAGAATCGAAAAGCCAATGGTAACAACAAGAATGATCATGGAAATCAGAATTCTAGGAATTCATCAGGTGGTTAGCAGGGAAGACAACCGAAGTGCAACAGGTGTGGCCAACATCATACTGGAAACTGTATAATAAAATGTAACAAGTGTGGAAAATTGGGTCACAAAGGCGTTGACTGCCAAGTGAGAGTCAGCAACCAGGGAGCTCAGAATCAAGGAAACCATAACCACCAGGGTAATCAAGCTGTCTGTTTTGAATGTGGAGTCATTGGTCATTTCAAGAAAGACTGCCCAAAGTTGAAAGGGAACGGGAAAGGAAATGGTGGAAATCGAGGAAACGGGAACGGCAATGGCAATGGTGGCAATGGAAATGGAAGAGCAGGTGGTAGAGCTTTTGTGATTGGAGCAGGAGAAGTTCGAAATGATGACAACGTGGTAAACGGTAAGTTTCTGTTAATCGCTATTTTGCTTCTGTATTGTTTGACACTGGCGAGGATAGGAGCTTTATTTCAAATAAATTTAGCAAACTATTTAGCATCGTAGAAAGCCCATTAGAAGTTAACTACTCGATAGAGCTCGCGAATGGAAAGCTAATTGAAATCCATAGTAATGTCCGAAACAGTATACTAGATTTGTCTGCTCATAAAATGAACATCGATTTGTTGCGATCAACTCTTGAAAGCTTTAACGTTATTATTGGCATGTCTTAGTTAACGAAGCATTAGGCTGAGATTGTATGCCAGGAGAAAGTGGTCCCAATTCTTCTTCAGAGTGGAGACATTCTGACTGTTCAAGGAGAACGAAGTGGATCTATAGTCGGAATCATTTCATTTCTTAAGGCGCAGAAGCGTTTACGAAAAGGTCACGTAGCTATCTTAGCTCACGTCATTGAGAAACCAGTGGAAGAACACCGCATGGAAGATATTCCTGTTGTTCGTGATTTTCCCGACGTATTTCTTAAGGATTTGCTAGGACTACCTCCGCATAGATAGATAGAATTCCAAATCGATTTAGCACCAGGAGCATCGGCGATTGCTCGAGCACCTTATTGATTAGCCCTAAGCGAACTCCAAGAGCTATATGCTCAGTTGCAAGATCTGTTAGAGAAGGGTTTTATTAGACGTAGTTCATCGTCATGGGGAGCGCCTGTTCTGTTTATCAAGAAGAAGGATGGTACGTTTTGAATGTGTATCGATTACCATGACTTGAACATGGTTACAGTGAAAAATCGGTATCCTCTTCCACGCATCAATGATTTGTTTGATCAGCTACAAGGTTCAAGTTATTACTCGAAGATTGATTTGATATCCGGGTATCATCAGCTATGTGTTCGAGAGGAAGACATAGCGAATACAACTTTTAGGACCAGGTATGGTCATTACGAGTTTTTGGTTATGCCGTTTGGGTTAACCAATGCGTCTGCAGTATTCATAGATTTGATGAATCGGGTATGCAAACCGTATCTGGACTGATTCTTCATCGTGCTCATCGGCGATATTCTCATCTATTCTGGGATGAGAGAGGATCTCGCCGAGCATCTTCGCATCTTCGCATCATTCTAGATTTACTGAGAAAGGAGCAGTTGTATGCCAAATTTTCGAAGTGCAATTTTTGGATACGGGAAGTGCAATTCCTGGGTCATATCGTGAATGAATCAAGGATTCAAGTTGATCCGTCGAAGATTGAGGCGACTAAGACTTGGCCTGTACCAAAGACGCCGACTGAGGTACACCAATTGTTTCGTTTAGCGGGCTATTACAGACGATTCAATGAGGGGTTTTTCTCAATCGCTTAACATTTGACCGTGTTAATGCATAAAGGCATTGTGTATAAATGGGATGCAAAGCAGGATGCAACATTTTAGATTTTGAAGGAGAAGCTTTGCAGTGCACCTATTCTTTCATTGCCAGAGGTAAATGACGATTTTGTGGTCTATTGTGACGTATTTATTAGAGGCATGGGATGTGTGACAACCCGTAAGTTTCCTAAGTCAAATCATATAATAATACGTGTAATTACCTGTTTCTGTGTGCATTAATCTGTGTTTTAGTTAACGTAGATAACGTAATGTGCATCTATCCGTTAGTCTTGGTGTAACCCTAATTTAATATCTCGACAATCGACCTTAAAAACAAGAACATTATATATATGATCGGTGGAACTTTAATAATAAGAAACATTTCACAACGATATATGTATTTTAATATAAAAAGAGTTTTTATATTATTTCGTCACCTTTGTAGTATTTTGCATACGTTCAAAGTTCGTGTCACTATTTGACGTAAAATAATCATTTAACGATAACGTTTATCCATTTATTTACCGACTACGTCAAATAATAAATCATTTTAACATTTAGTATTTTTATAGCGAAAAACCATTAGGTTTTTATATAAAGCAATCAACGTAAACGTTTTTCACCATTTAACACCGTTTGACCTTTAAACAAGACTTGAATCATTTCTTTTCTCCAACTATGATTTAATATCCTCCATGCATATTCATTTCCATGCATGATCAAACTCAATTGCCACCTTTGATCATATTGTCTTTCGTGATCAAAACCCGACACCCGACAATTAGAATCCATCATTAGTAGTAATCCACCACCTTTATCTTAACCTACTACTAATCACCCAACAATAAAGCAAAGACTATTCACTTGTACCTTATCATCATCATCATCATCTTACACCACCTTTCCCTAACCATCCCATCACCACCCTAAAACAACCTAGTATGTACCACCCTTGACTTCACCCTCCTCCCTCCTTGCTCCTCACGAACCGGCCCCCCTCCCCTTGTCCCTCTCCCTCTCGGTTCCACACCCACAAACCGCCACCACCACCTAGTGAACCAAACACTCCCTTATTTGGTTTCTTTCTTTCTTTTGGTGGGCACCTATATAAAGAAACTTATGGAGAAACCCTAGAACACTTCTCATAATCTCCCACCATCAAACACACACTCTTTCACTCTCTCCCTCTCAAACCCGTCGCCCTCTCTCTCTCTACTCTCTCTAGCTTTCTTCATCCAAACACAAGATTACTTGAAGATCAAAGCTACAAGGAGCAACAAAGAAGCAAGATCTACTATCCTCCATCCATCTCCACGTTTTTCTCAAGTTAGTAGATGATGTTTTCTTGATTTTTCTCTAGTTGATCATGTTAACTAGTTACATTTTCCATCTAGAACTCCAAACACAAGTCTTGGTTAAAAATGGTGACATTAAACTTGCATTTTCTTCTATGTTTCTAGTAACCTAAAACTTTGTTTAAAGTTCATGTTAGATCTAGTATGTCATGTGTTTTTACTAGTGATTTCATGTATTTTGAACCCCTCGTATGTCACATTATATAGATCTATAGAAAAACATGTGTTGATATGCTAGTATGTGTATGATATGCCTTGGTTTTATGAATAAACCACTAGATCCGAAATTTATGACTCTTGGAACCCTAGGTCCGAAATTTTTAACATGTTAGAAGGTTGTGGATAGCACCATACGACTTATTGATATGTTTGGACGGCTAAATCTATAAAAATAACCCACTAAAAAGTCCCGGAAACTATAGTTAAATTAGAGCCATTTTAGGTCAGAAACTTTGACCCCTCCTAAAGTGATTTTAAAATATGTCTTTAGCCTTAAAAACCCTAGTACAAGATCCCTTTTGAAAATAGCTAAATTTGGGGAAAAACGGGACCAAAAACGGACACTTTACGGGCCCGGAAAACCTATTTTTGTAAAGGTATGTAAACAAAGGCTACAACTGATCTTGAACACCTTTAAGGACTTTAGATGACTTATAATAAGTTTACAAAGTGTTTTGGTAGTTTACAAGCCTTAGAACGAGTCACAGGATCGAAACCGGCTAAATCGGACACATACCGGCAAAACCGACAAAACTAGGAAAGCGAACTCTTGAACTTGTACATTCTGATTTCCTATGGCCCTTATGATGAAAATAAATGTTTATTTATTTATTTGGTCAATTGCTATAGTCATTTTTGGAAAAACCGTGAAGTACGACTAAAATCGGCAAAAGCACGTTTTGACCTAAAACTGTCATTTCTTTCTTTAAAAGTCTTATGAGCTCACATGATAATTACTTGGGAGTATAAACTATTTCTAAACTAATATTTATCATGGGTATAATTAATATTTTGATTATCAAGTAATAAATATTTATTTGCAATAAATATTTCCGTAAGGTCAACATTGTCACATCACATTAACGGGTTACCCTAACACCAAGACTTGACCAACCAAATTGGAGTGACTTAGATGTCAACCCAATTCCTATATTCTAAGTTGTCTTGTAACATTGTATAGGACTGCTTACTTGCCTACCTTACTGAATTACTTGTATTCAGGTGAGTTTTCACGGCCCCTTTCTTTTACAGTTTTAATACTTGGGGGAGAATTCATTACAAACATAAATCATTGCCTGACAGATAGATTACTTGTTACCATATTGATTACATGCGCTTTTCTAGTCCAAATCATATTGTATCATGCTTGTTCATGTTATGATGAAACCCCACTATTAGTTGAATCCGATTAATTTACGAACAGAAACGATGACTCGTGGATAGATCTATTGGGTTAACGCCCCTACTCTGATCGGTAGCTCCAATCCTGGCTCCGTTTTGATAGCCAGAAGAGTACATACAGTTATATTTGACCATGCGGTACTGTTGGACATAGTATCATGAGTGGGTAATCAGTTAGTTTCGGTATTCAAGGTTCATGGTAATTTATAAAACAGTATCTAAACATATTGTCAAACGATGGAATGATTCAATCAAACTTGTTTATCAAACTTTACATGCATGCTATCTAAACCTGTGAACTCACCAACTTTATGTTGACTCGTTTTAGTATATGAATTCTCAGGTGATTGAACTCTGCTGCATTCAAGACATCATATCATTTAGGACCTGCATTTTCTATTTCTGGAGTCATGGTCAAACCGAGCTGCACTTTTGGAGATTTCATTGCATAACACCTAACGCTGTCATGTTCTCAAATCTTTTTGAAATGTAATTGTTTTATTAGCAATTAAGACAAACATGTTTTCACTACTATTTCCGCTGCAACTTTGAATGAAACTCCACCTTTGAAATTAACTTAACTTATTAAACGGCTCTAGTTGTTTAATCATCCAGAGGTCGTTCTATGTAATCTTGACTATGATCCATCTCGCTCGCACCCGACACAATAAATTACGGGGTGTGACAGGATGTGTGCTCATGCTAAGCGACAAGGTTATCGCTTACGCATCCAGATAGCTCCGAGATAATGAGAAGAACTATACGACTCATGGTTTGGAGTTAGGAGCTGTAGTTTTTGCGTTGAAGACCTGGAGGCATTACTTGTACGGTACCAAGTGCATAATTTACATCGATCACAAGAGTCTTCAGCATATCTTTGACCAAAAGGAGTTGAACATGAGGAAACGTAGATGGGTGGAATTGTACAATTATTATGAGTGTGCTATTAAGTATCATCCGGGGAAAGCTAATTTCATAACCGATTCCTTGAGATGCAAAGAGACGAAACCGAAGCGTGTTCATGCTCTACAAATGACAATTCACTCAAGTTTTCTAGATCAAATTGGTAATGTTCAGTTAGAAGCACTGAAAAATGAGAACTTGGAGTCTGAATCTTTATGTGGTTTAGACAAGTAGTTTGAGTCCAATCGGATGGAGCTCGATACTTTTCTAGGAGGCTATGGGTGCCTCAACACGGAAATTTAAGGCAACTAATTATGGATGAGGCTCATAAGTCTCGGTATTCTGTACATCCAGGTTCGGATAAAATGTACAACCATTTGGAGGCTGTATATTGGTAGCCGAAGATGAAGGTCGGCATCACCACTTATGTGGGAAAATGTTTGACTTTTTTTAAGGTCAAGATCGAGTATCAGAAACCATCAGGTTTGCTATAGCAACTGGAGATTCCAAGATGGAAATGGGAGAACATAAGGATGGATTTCATAATGAAAATGCCAAAAACCCCTAGTCAATGCGATACGATCTGGGTACTGGTTGACCAGTTGACAAAGTCAGCTCATTTCTTGCCAATTCAGGAGACTGACAAGATGGATAAGTTGGCTCGTATATACATGAAGGAAGCTATCTCACATCACGGTGTTCCCTTATCGATTATATCAGACCGAGATGCGCGATTTACATCTCACTTTTGGATGTCCTTACAGAAGGCATTGAGAACCCAGCTCGACATGAGTACGGCTTATCATCCTCATACTGATGGTCAGAGTGAAGGGACTATTCAGACGCTGGAGGATATGCTCAGAGCCTGTGTGATATATTTCGGTAACAGCTGGGAATCTCACCTACCATTGGTGGAGTTTTCCTAAAGCAATAGTTATCACACGAGCATTGGAGCAACGCCGTTTGAGGCTTTGTATGGACATAAATGTAGGTCACTGATCTGCTGGGCAGAGGAGGGTGACAGTCAGCTTACTAGTCTTGAACATATTCATGAGACGACCGAGAGAATCATTCAAATCCAAAATCATTTAGCAGCAGCTCGTGATAGGTAGAAAAGTTACGCACATAAGTGTAGGAAACCATTGAAATTTCAGGAGGGGGATCATGTTCTTCTGAAACTTTTGCTGTGGAAATGAGTTATTTGTTTCGGGAAACGCGGAAACCTAAATCCAAGATATGTTGGACCGTTCGAGACTGTCGAATGCATTGGTCCAGTTGCTTATAGATTGAATCTTCCGAAAGAGCTAAGTTCTGTGCATAACGTATTCCATGTATCTAATATGAACAAATGTCTATCGACAAATCGCTCGTAGTTCCACTTGAGGAGTTGGAGATTGACGAGCAATTGCATTTCATAGAGGAGCAAGTAGAGATAATGGACCGAGAAACTAAACAGCTCAAACAAAGCAAAATTATGATCATCAAGGTTCAATGGAATTCAAAGTGTGGACCAGAGTTTACCTTGGAATGCGAAGACCAGATGATGAGGAAATATCCTAACTTGTTTAGATAGCCCGTGCTGATGGCTGGGATCACTCCTTAAAGTTTTTGTGGACAAATTTATACTGTCGAGTAAAATGCTTGATTTCTCACTACTTGTAACGAGGTTGCAACGATTTAAAACATATGGAACTTACACGCTTAGCAACGGGGTTGCGATCTTAATTTTCGAGATGAAAATTCTTTAACGAGGGAAGCATGTGACATTCTGGCCCTTCGGGTGGGACCCGATCTTCAAAAACAAATAAAAACTGATAAAACTGGCAAACCGAGAGTCGCGTATATAGGCGTAGTATGTAAATTAAGGTATTAGAAGAGCCTAGTAGCCTTAAAACACTTCACAAACATCACACACAAGTCAGAGTCTCGAACACATTGGTGATAAACTGAAAACTGCTAAGTATCGTGAATTATGTGGAAACTGTTACGTGAATTGAATTGTATGATCGTAAATCGTTATGTGGAAAGATAATACTTGATTTGATTGGATTTGATGTGATAAAAATGATGGTGAATTGAAAATGGGAGAAAACATTGAAAACTGTGACAAAAAACACGAAAAAACAGACAAAATGGGTTGTAGTAAACAAAGGTTAAAAGGGCTGCCAGACGGGAGGCTCTAGGCGTATCGCCTAGAGCATATGGCTCCCCTAAGCGATACACGTATACCTGACTTTTCAGCAAAACCCTATATTTCCACTATTTAAGCACCATTAGCCACCAACATTTCATTTAATCAGCTCCCAACGTCCCATCAGCCCCATTTACGACTACTCATTTATCATCAAGATCCAAGCTTTCTTTCAAGTTTCAAACCCCGATTTCATCCTTTCTCATCCTGTGTCTTTCGGTATGTGTTTTATTATGTTTTGATCATCTTAAAGTTTTCAAGATCTAAGCTTTATGATGGATCTAGGTCTGATTTATGCTGATATGATGATATCTATTGTAGATCTAGTGTCTGTGATAGAAAAGATTGCATCTTTTGATAAAAACATTACTTTTGTGCATGATATGATGATACATGCTAGATCTAGGGTTTTTCATGAGAAAACATGCATGCATGTGGATAAAGCTTGATGATTTGTGCTAGATCTATGCTGTAATGACTTGATAATGATAGATCTAGGGTTGATGTGCAATGATGTTGCTAACTTTACGTGAAATCTATGATGAAAACTTAAATTCGGTAGTCATGCATGCTAGATCTTGAATAAAGGCACATGATTTAGGTTAGATCTACTATGTGGTTGTGTGATCTAGGTTATTGGATGCATGATTGTGTATAAAGTTGCGAACTAGATGTTCAATTGCATGTAGATTATTTTATAAAAATTATTTACATGAAAATATGATGAAAATGGCCTATTAGGTCAAGATAGCATTCATGCATCTGATTGGGTATCTATGACATGGTTTGAAATATGTTGAATAATGATGTATATGATTTTCATGAGATGATGACGATGTGTAATCATGGAATTAGCATAGATGTGATAAATTTATACTTATCGGAAAATAAATAAAGTAGGGAAATGCATGAATATGGGCATGAGATTACTTGGCTATGTGTTTGCATGTCATAAGTCAAATTGGTTATGAGTTATAAGAGTGTCAAGTCCTAATTCTCCTACCTCGGTGGGAATGACAAGACTCTGTATGATCGCCTCGTCGATCGTAAATCGTATACGCGGGACAATGTCGTAAGTAATTGTGATGTGTTATGTTTATCATTGTACAATATGTTGTATGTGTGTTACATGGTAGGTTATATATAGAAACCCTGAATTCAATCACTGATGTATATTCGAGTCCACTTGTCTATTGTCCACGCGTTGTCGGGATGGTTGGTCAAACTTAGTCAACACTCACATGATTGCGTGTCATAGGTGGAGTCTAGGAGGAATTCACCTTCTCTGTTCAAGCGTTACTATCCAGAAACTTAATTGCACCCTAAGGTGAGTTCTCGGCCCCACATTTTAACGTGTTATGTTTTCTTTTGAGAAAATACTAAACCATTTATGTTGATGTTTTGGCTAAAAATAACAAGACCGAATTTAGTAACCAAATCAGTTTGTGAGGATTGATTCCTAGGATGCTAAAATAGTTGATTCCATAAAGAAATTAATTGCAAAGTTGTAAATGACTTAAAACAAGATTATGTCACCCACAACAGAAAGAATCTCTGGATGCCATCTCAAAACAGCATGATTTATAAGAGGGAAAAGCCCTTAATCCTTGGATGTCTCCAAGGATCTCCGACATAAAAAACCTCGAGCAACGCTAAACACACGTTGCTGATCTTATTTCACTGAAATAATGTTTACAATTGATTTCGGCTGAAAACTATGTGTGAGTGAGAGTACAAGTGTCAAAGAGAGCAAAAAAGTGTATGTAAAGTGAGTCCTATACCGCTAATTTATACAATATTTGACTAACTAACTTAACGAATTTCTAGGGATCTTCATTCTAACAGTATTAGATCATTATGCTTTGGGTCTTTAGGTAGATCTTGCTCCCCACGCACATTCATGTTAAAGACTAAGTCTTCGTGACCGTTACATGCCCTCTCCTGATTATCGATCAAATAAGAACAAGGCAAATCATTAGTAATGACGCCCGTGCATGCTGGGTAGTCCAACATACTGGAGTTAAATAAAACTAGTAAATATTCCCTGGATGCATGACATCCTGGGATGTAGAAACATCAAGAAATGTAGAAACATCAAGCGATACCTGGAATGAAGGGCATGAATTTTGGGCTTAACAAGTGCTCCCAAATTTTGCAGATGTGCATAAAAAAATTCACAGCTGTAAAATTTTTGAATTCGGATGAGTCATCATCCTTGGTTCAATCATGTCCGATTATTTAGCATTAACTATGCCACGATCATTACCCACGTACCATCATCTCTGTGAATTCGCTCACCATAAATCACCCCCACTCAGGCCGGTTTTTACATTCATTACTTCAAAAGATCCTTCGTCGCTTCCGATTTCCTCCTCTCCCCAGGTAACCTTTCTTCTTCGTTTTTAATTTTCTTTTTATCAAACATGGCAAAGAGATTTATCCGCCCTGAATCGGAGGTGGCTCCTGCTGGAGTAGAAGACTTCATTGACCAGAAGTTTCTACAGAATCCCGGTTTAAAACAATGTTTTACCCACAAGCTTTAGGCTTGTGGTCTTGACTTGCCCCATCCTGGGGTTGGCGGGTGTTTTTAACCCGACCCCAGGGTGGTCTATATAAATGACTTCTTTTGACTATTTGCTCGTGTTATGATTCTTCTTCATGCACTGCTAGAAAAATATAAAATACATACAGGTTACAGGAGACAGTTCCTTACCCTTTTCATCCTCGGGTAGTCCCAGGATGTCAGGACTTCGCAGTGTAAATTGCTTTTCCTTGCTTGGAGTGACTGCCTTTATTCCATGTCAAATTAGGGATAGCATATGTCATTTTCGTTTTAGTTGGTCAAAGAAGTCTATTGAATTCTTGTGATCATTGTGACTAGGGTCAGACATATTCAATGCTATCCTGAGTTATGTCAATAAACTAGGGTAAACCCGGTGCCATACTGGTGAACTGGGGTAAATCCCGGTGTCTTACTGGTGAATTCTAGGGTATTTCCCCGTGTCATATTGACGAACTAAGGAATATCCTCGGGTGTCTTAAGTTGATATGATAATATCAAAAACCTTTAGGGACTCATATATGGCCAAAAATTACGAGGTTGCCGCCCATACTGTCAACACAGTTCGATCCCATAATCCTGGTTCTGAAGGCTCTGGCATCTTTCTCTTCATCCGGGATGCAACCACATTGTAGATATCGAATTATGAGTTTGGTCCAGGATACACTTTCTTCGGAATGTGGGTCGTCATGGGTACTGAATAACAGGATTTTGTTCCCAGAATCAGCGTCTTCTAGATTTTCTTCCTGGTTTAATCTGGACTCAATATGTGGATTATAGGGATATATGTATCTTCAAGTGCCTTGAATGTTGAGCCCAAGTTTACCAATGCATCCACCTCAGCATTCTCTTCTCTTGGTACTTGTTGTATGTTAAAATTTTGAAAATCCTAGGCCATATTCTTCACTATTTCTAGGTATTTGACCAAGTTTTGTCCCTTCAATGTGTAGGAGCCATTAAATTGGTTAGATAAAAGCGAAGAGTCAACTTATACCTGGATGTGTTTGATTGCCATGATGTAGAGCTAGTTTGTAAGTCCCAAAACGATCCTTACACGATATCAACGATCAATCGAAGGTGCGGAATCCCGACGATTGATTGATTCAAGAACAAAGATGAGAAATTAACTAAAAGAGAATAAGAACAATCAAATAAAGATTATTAATTGATTACACCTTAACCGTTGCACACGAATCACTGATTCGTCTGGTACAAGAATTCTCTCTGGATTTCCTAGCTCCACGCAATCTCCTTCTCTCTCTGTCAAAATCGTGAACCCTTGATATGAGGGATTAAGTTTGCTTTTATAACAAACTTAACCCTAATCCCTCTAAACCGGATCGGGCCCAATATCTAAACCCAATTACAATCTAGCCCACATGACACTTTACTAGCTATTACAAGCCCAACACTATAACTAACATTTAATATTGCAAGCATCACAAAATTCTAGGCTCTACAATCTTCCCCTAGGCTTGTGATATTAAATGTCTTTGACTTTCAGTCTTCAACTTTGCAATCTTCTATTGGCTTGAACTTGTTTGGTGAAGACCCTTCCTTCAGCAATCTTCAGTGGGCAGCAACGAGAGACTTTTGGGAGCATTCTCTCAATCAGCATCAGCTTGGACTTCTAAGGATGAACAAGTAATGAGAGGAGGATTCTCAAATACTTGCTCCTTCTTGAAAACTGTTGAGTCCTTGCTGAATCATCAGTAAATGTCTTGACTTGTCATTAACTTTAAAGGATAAATTTTGAAAACCCCTGTCTTGCCATTTTTTTTTAATTTCTTGTTGTGACTGCTCTACATCTTTTCATCATTCAGCTTCCCTTAAACTTGCGAATGGTATCTTTTGAGTCTTTGGAAGCTTTACTTGAACAACCAACAAACTTCCCCTAAGCATAGGGTAAGTCTTTTTCCGGCTGGCTCTTCAACTTGATCAGCAGCATCATTGCTTTTATCAACAGAGTCCTTGAATTTTCTTTTCCATGAAATTTCTTTTGCACTTAGCCTGCAATTCACAACATGGAACAAACACTAACCAACAAATGATGACTGATTACTGGATTAGCATTATATAACCAAAAGCCTATCATAGGTTACGGGTTTCCTATCAATACTTCCCCTGAACCCGAGAACTCTTCACATTATCTCCCCTGAGATTCTGGAGGGGTGATACATTCTTGCATAAAACCCATAAAAACATATTAAAACCTTTAAATTAACCTGCCCATGGTTGAAAAAATAAACAATAAAAAAATTTAAGATATCACAAAAGGAAAAATAGAATAAAAACCAACATACCAAATTACTAAACGAGAAGGTTTCTATGGGATCAAACCGTATGAATCTGACCGAGGAACCCTTTTCAGCTTCTGTCACTCGAACACGTCCAGGTGATTGCCAATATACTAATCCACTTTAAACTTTAACCCTTTTCTTAATCAGGTTGTTTGTCACTTTATTATCTTTTATTGGTGCATTAATTATGAATAGCAAGTGGGTTTCAACAAATCCTAGGTACATGTCATTGCACACTATCAAGCATATAAATTCCCTACCACATATTTTCACAACCTGAACCAGAAGTTTGAAACTGAGCTCCAGACTGGGTTGAGAAAAGAAAGAATAGATCACATAGATTTTTTTGGGATAATATACAAAGTCAACTGAATTTTTTGAAACATTTTTAATTTTTAATAATGCTCTCATCAGTGACAAAGGCTGAGAGTTTTGGACTCTTGAGGGTCTCTTTTGATGTGCTCTTTGGCATCTTTTGGGTGTATTTTTTTATATACTTTTTTTTTTATTTTAGGTGATCTAGAAGCACGTATGTATGGACAACTCCAGGTCATTGCTCACGCAAAGCAGATCGAAAGTCGAAACCACCACCAACCAACGCACATCGCCATCGTACGCCGGAGCTATCGGCGTCTTCACGTCACGCGCACAGTTGTCGGTTACCGTGAATCTGTTTACACGAGTCTGTTTCGAGATCTTTTAGATCTAAAATGTCGAAAGCAGAGGAGAGCCTTACATACACGTGAAGCATCCCCAGGTCATTGCTCACGCAAAGCAGAGAGGACACCGACTTTTTGAGCTCAATTTCACACTCTTGGAGACAAGCGTGTGTATCGGGAACTTGAACATGCAGTCAAATAGAAATGCGATTAACCTAAGTGTTGTTACCCAACAAACTGCCATACGTTATCTTTAAATGTGTAACGCATACCTTTTCAGATTAAAGAGCCGAGCCTACCAGCATATCACCATGGATCATGTCTTTCACTTCTGCCTTACGCGTGTCAGCCATCTCCAAAACGGAAATTTATTTCACTTCCCCCCTCCTCAAGCAATCAAACAAAAGATTAAAAATTAAAAAGCACAATTTTTGAGGGGTCAACTATTTCATCTTTTCTATTCTTCCCCTTGCTTTTTGATTTTTTTAATAACAACACACACCAACTAAAACTAAAGCTCTATATTTTTTATAGTTTTAGATTTTTTTTATTTTTTTTAAACACATAACTACTAAAACTGGCCAAGCTAATCTTCAAAGTTTATTTTTTGAAAATTTTCCAGAACTGGGTTTTTGTTGCAAACAATGTCATATCACATGCAATTTGATCAAGAAATATCCAAGTCAGACAATGTTACCTCTCTATGCTGATTTTGTTTTACCTCTCACAAGTAGAACATACTCCCCATTGAAATCTGCTTGTCATGAGGTGAAGAGATGCCTCATATCATGTGCCTGGAACAATCACTATCACAAACAAACAAGGTTAATGAAAGTCCTCCTTGACTGTTCCTGCACAATGTGAGAGATCAGTTAGCCATAGGTACCCAGGCCATTGTGGTTCTGGGTAGACCCGATGAATCAATGAAAGTTACTTCTTTTAAACACATGCCCTTTGAAAAATCAGGAATTTGAGCTGCAGCTGCCTTTGATTTTGGTTTCCAAATTCTAGGTGATTTGAAAGTTGTTTTAGTCACCTTTGAAGTAGTGACTTTAGGTATTTCAACCTTCTTCATTTCAGGTTTCCTTTTCAAAACAGTTTTAGTTACCTTTGGAGGGGTAACTTTAGGTTTGTCAACTTTGTGTTGTTTTGAAATTGGTTTCTTCACCTTTTTATGAAAATTTTTAAAATTTGGAAAAACATATTTTTGATTTGAAAATTTTCTCTGATCTTTGGCAGTGCCCCAATGTTGATCAGAGGGTTTTATCTTAGGAGAAACAGTCCTCATTGCCTTAGGTGGTTGCACCTTCATTGGCTTAGACTTAGCTGATTCCTGAGATGAAGCACTTTGACTTTGCGGATAATATGGCTCATAGGGGCGATAGAGACAATTTCGGGCAATGTGACCAGGATTGCCACAATTAAAGCAAGTCTGCTTCTTGAGATAGAAGTCAGACGTGTAACCGTTTGTCTTTAGTTGCTGAGGTGGAGCACCATTTGCTTGTGTCTGCATCTTTGACCCGTTTGCAGATCTTTGGTTGACTGTGGACTGGTTCCCCGAAGCTTGAGTTGAATCTATCTTTTCAGTTCTTGTGCTCCATGTATTCTTTGATGTCGAGGCAGCATTTCTACAACTGCAACAGCATGAGCCTACTGATGACACTAGAGACTTGTTTGTCATCTTGGGCCTTTCAATCTTCATTGGAACAGAAGTTGGAGGCTTGATGGTGATCTTGGGCCTTATGCTCTTAATGTCAGATGATAAACCACCATCATGACCCAAGCCTTTGAACTTAGTGGTGAATGAGGGTCGCTCTTGTCCTTCAATCAGAATGAACATAGACCCTGTTGTCATGAATATCTTACCATTGGGCCTTGTAGTCATCACCACTCGTTCCCGCTTTACTTCATCCACAACTTTGGAATAAGGAGTCTCGATCTTTGGATAAGGAAGCAACTTTTCTTCATCAGCTCTCTTCACTTCACTGGAGCTTGAACTTGCACACTCAATAGTGACATTAGTGTTATTCACACAATTTGACTGAGTTGCTTCTGTGGCTGTCTTTTCATCTTTATGCACCGGTTGGGCCCCATATACCATGGTTGCTTCATTCAAAGACTCTTTCAACAATTTATCTGCAGTTTGGGGCAGTTTACAGATCCAAGCTCCATCGGCATGATTGATCTTCCGCTTTTCCTCCTCTTTTTCGCGGAATGTACGGAAAAGATATTTCTCCTGACTGAGTTCTTTACCTAAAGACTCTATCCTCTTTTTGTAGGGTTCGACTTGTTTTAGATGAATCTTTTGTTTGTACTCTGCATTGAGACGGTCTCTTTCTTCAGTTCGAAACAATTGCTTATATTGTTCAATTGATTCGGAGCATGCCGTGTTCGAACATATCTGAGTTTGATCACTCACAAGAGGAGAAGCAACTTGAGTACTTGTCATTATCTTCTTTGGATGAACTTCTGGATCAAATACGAACTGAAAGACTTGAACGGATTGAAAAGGGATGGATCGAAAAGTCTCAACTGGATCGGAAAGACAGCTTTTCGATCGGGCAGAGTTTCGGCTCGACCGAAAAGTGTAAGCTGATCGAAAAGTCACGAAGTGGGACTTTCCGATCGAAAGGCGAAGCTGATCGAAAGTCATGAAGGGACTTTCCGATCGAAACGGAGCTGATCGAAAAGTCACGAAAGAGACTTTCCGATCGAAACGGACCTGATCAAAAAGTCACGAAGGGACTTTCCGATCGAAAAGTGGTGAACCGGGAAGTACTCTTTGATCGAGAAGCACCGAGGCCGATCGAAAAGCTTCTCAGCCTAATCGAAAAGCCCCAGGATTCGATCGAAAAGTATCCAAAAGGGTCGAAAAGCCAAAGATTTCGATCGAAATAAGGGTCAAAGCCACAGATTTCGATCGAGGGGCTTATGAAATCCTAGCAGCTTGCTTCTGTCCTGTGCGTACCCTGCAAAAACACTCACAAGACACTCACAAACAAAACCGTTAGTAACACCTTGAAACACTTGGAGCAAAAAATATGAAAATTAAAAAAAAACGAATTACTTCACAAGGTGCAGAAAAATTCAACGATCAATACCCCGCTAGAGTTAATTTACACCAACTTGAATTGAGTGGCCGTTTACTGCTTTGAAAACCGAACAACGTGAGCCACTAGTTTTAAATAAATAGCAATGGATGTATTGTAAATTCTTTGAATCGAAAAGTCTGAATTCGTCCCAAATGAGGATCAAAGTGTCGCAAATGGTGTGTTGCAAATTAAAAAAAAATTCTCACAACTTTTAACAACCGAAAATAACTCGAGACGGTCGAGAACCAAAAATTGAAACTTTGACAGAGTAGGATTTTCCCAACCAGAATCGGATCAGCTTGATTAAAAATATGTTATGAAATTACAGTAGATCCAAAATTTAATTCAAGCCTTCGTTTTTATTTTATTTTAAATAAGATCAAGTTTCCTTAAATTGATAAACATTTTTTTCGAGAAATAATTGAAATTCATCAAACAATAAACCTCTGACCAAACAATTCCAAGATCGGAAACTAATTATGAGCAATTCGAAGAGATCAGTTAGAGAAAATAAGAAGATTATCAAGAAAACATCAATGAACCCTAAATTTTCTTAGTCATTGTAAACCATAATGCACCCAAAAACTAACCGAAAATCACCGAAAAGCCTTGATCGAATATCGTGAGAGCCTCCAAACGCGTGTTTCTTGGCTCTGATACCAATTGTAAGTCCCAAAACGATCCTTACACGATATCAACGATCAATCGAAGGTGCAGAATCCCGACGATTGACTGATTCAAGAACAAAGATGAGAAATTAACTAAAAGAGAATAAGAGCAATCAAATAAAGATTATTAATTGATTACACCTTAACCGTTGCGCACGAATCACTGATTCGTCTGGTACAAGAATTCTCTCTGGATTTCCTAGCTCCACGCAATCTCCTTCTCTCTCTGTCAAAATCGTGAACCCTTGATATGAGGGATTAAGTTTGCTTTTATAACAAACTTAACCCTAATCCCTCTAAACCGGACTGGGCCCAATATCTAAACCCAATTACAATCTAGCCCACATGACACTTTACTAGTTATTACAAGCCCAACACTATAACTAACATTTAATATTGCAAGCCTCACAAAATTCTAGGCTCTACATAGTTACATTCCAACTATCAGGGCTTCATACTCTGCTTCGTTGTTGGTTTCCTGGAATCCACACCTAAGTTCCTGGGGTATTATGTCCCCCTGTGGCGATTTCAGTATGATTCCCAAGACTGTCCCCCTGACATTGGATGCTCCATCGGTAAACAGTGTCCAGCATCCTGAGATTCCTTCCTCTTGTAAATGTTGCAATTCTTGGTCAGCTTCTGATTGTTTATCATCACTGAAATCATCCACAAGGTCTGCTAAAGCTTGTGGCTTTATTGCTGTTCTCGCCTCATAAACCAAATCATAAGCACTTAGTTTAACGGACCATTTCGCCATTCTACCTGACATATCTGCTTTTCTCAAAACAGACTTAATAGGATAATTAGTTCTCACATATATAGTATGTGTTTCAAAATAATGTCTTAATTTAGTTGAAGCCATACTCAAAGTTAAAATTAGTTTTTCTAAATGAGAATACATGGATTCTACATCAAGTAGGCTTTTACTTACATAGTATACTAGGTGTTGCTGGCCTTCTGCATCCCTGGTCAACAGTGCACTCACTGTGTTTCTCGAAACTGAGAGGTAAAGTGATAGTGCTCTCCCGGTTCTAACTTCATTAGCAATGGTGCCAAGGATAGATACTTTTTCAAGTCTTGGAAAGCCTTTTCATGCTCGGAGGTCCATTCGAACCTTTTGTTCTTTCTCAGGATGTCGTAATATTCTCGGCATCTCTCCGAGGATTTTGAAATAAATATGTTCAAGGCTGCTACACTGCCTGTAAATCTTTGCACATCCTTGGTTGATGTCGGTGACTTCAAGTTTACTATGGCTCGAATTTGCTCAGGACTTGCTTCAATTCCCCTTTTTGTAACCATGTATCCCAGGAATTATCCAGCTCCAACCCCAAAATGGCATTTGTTTGGATTCAGCTTCATGTTGTACTTGTCAAAGATGTCGAGGGATTCCATTACATCTTGGACATGGTTGTTCATTTTCATAGATTTGACCACCATATCATCGAGGTAAACCTCCATGGTGTACCCCAGATTTTCTTTAAATATCATGTTAACTAGCCTTTGGTAGGTTGCACCGGGTCTTCATGTTCCATATGAATTTGTTGAAATCCTGAGGTGGCATCCATGAATGTTAGCATTTCATGGCTTGCTGTTGCATCCACCATCGAATCTATATGTGGCAAAGGGAAAGGATCCTTGGGGCATGCTCGGTTCAGGTCAGTGTAGTCTACACAGACCCTCCATTTTCCATTCTTCTTTTCCACAACAACCAAGATAGCTAACCATCTTGGGAATTTTACTTCCCTTATCATCCTTGTTATACCCTGGATTCCGGCCTAAGTTTTACTAATATTCTTTGACATGTTTAAAGCCCAGGATGTCATTCATCCAGGGATTGCATACTTACATTACCTTGTCCCGGCATGCACGGGTACCTAGCATGCAGGGGTATCGTTACTAACAATTTCCTTTGACTTCATTTGATCTTTATCCAGGTGCTAAGGGTTAAATAACGGTCGAATAGACTCAGTCAAGGCTTGGAAGAAACATGGAGATGAAGACTCGCCACCAAACTTGGTCAATAACAGTTTCAAGCTATTGGAATAAAGATCCCAAAAATCTCGGAATTCTAGTTAGGGACTCTATGTATTTAAACGCGGCTTAGGCTTATTTTAGACACTTATGATCAGTTGGATTCTCACTCACTCACTTAGAAAACAGCCGCAAACAATTGTACTCAAATCAATTTACAGTGAAATAAACAGGCAATGTGTGTTATCATTGGCAAGGGATTTTTGTGCCTGCGGCTTTTGGAGACATCTAGGGGTTAAGAGCTTTTTCCCCTAAAAAATCTTGGTGTTCTTACTCGCATCCAGGGAATTATTTGATTGTGTTTGCATCTAATCTATTTAATCTTTGACTTCAAACCATTTTAATCAATTTAATATATTTTACATCCAGGGCACCTAACCTCACAAACTAATTTGGTAACAAAATTGTCCTTAGAAATTTTTAGCCAAAACAATTTGGCGCCCACCGTGGGGCAACTGGTGACAATTTTCTTTCAAACTCTTTTTAGATTTGTTCTAAACATAATTTTTACAAAGATCTATAAAAAGATGGCAACACAATCGAGTTCCTTGAATGCGTCTGCTCCTGCGAACACTTCTTCATCAACTAACACTGCCCTTCCTCCACCGCCACCCTGGTTTAGAATAGCACCAGCAACTACCATGAATTACAGTACCAGCCAATTAGTCAGCTATGGTGTCACAGGATCTGGACGTGGTGTGGAGATCCCAGTAGTGGTTTCCAATGACGATTTCCTCACCATGTTTGTAAAGATGTAGCATTACATGGAACAGCAACAAAAAGTGAACAAGGATGTGATGGTAGAAGTGGCGAGGTTGAGATCAGAAGTGAAAAACATAGATAGAACTCCTATGTCTCCAGTTCGTCCTACTATGCTGAAATTCAACACCCCCAGAAATGGATCTAACCCTCCTGAAGATGTCATCCAATTGACCAGGGAATCACAGCTTCAGCCCTGGCTAACATGCCCAGGATGTCAACTGTCAGGTATTTGACTGTAAATCCTGGGGCCAATGTTACCCAGGATGCCGGTAATTCCTAAGAAACCCAAACGCTAATTTCAGTACTAATGAATCTATATAGAATGCAGGTGTTGGCCCAGTAGTGGCCGAGGAACTTCAGAAGCTTAAAGAGATGATCTCGAGTGTGCCTGGAGTGGTACAACCGATTCCGGAGGTAGCACCCTCGAGCCACAAGCTTTCTCGGTTTGCAGCCCCCATATGTGACGTGGAGATTCCAAAAAGATTCCAGACTCCCAACATGAGACTCTATGACGATACAATGGACTCTGAAGAGCATGTGGAACAATACAGGGAAAGAATGGAGGTTATGTATATGCCTCCTGAAACTAAAGAAGCATGACTGTGTAAAGGGTTCAGATCCACACTAACTGGATCAGCCCTAAAATGGCTCCTTAGCATCCCACCTTTCTCTATTACCGCCTTTTCTTATTTGATTAATTTGTACAACCAATTTTCTTGTAGTCGTAGTTTTGAAAAATTAACGAGCGATCTATATAGGGTAACCCAGAATGCAACTGAGTCTCTTAGAAGCTATGTAAATAGATTGGGCAGGGAAACCCTGGATATCCCCAATATAGATATGGCCACTGCAGTTCAAGCATTCAAGATGGGACTAAAAGACTCCCCATTTTACCAGGATCCGGTGATGAACCCTTGCCAAAAACTGGATGAAGTCAGGAACATGGTGCTGCGCTTTATCAGACTTGAAGAGGATCTTAAAATCCAAGAGAAGATCGATGCCTCCCTAGGATATGGAACCCCTAGCAGAAATTCAGATCGTTGCATCCTAGGTCCCAAAGTGTTAGAGCATATACCTATGCAATGATGTGTCTCGTGTATTGTATCTAAGCGAGCGTGTCATTGTGTGAGTCTTAGTGTCAACATACCATGGTCCGTACCAGACTGGTCCGCTGTACCAATGGTACGCCCGTACCAACTGGTACGCTAGTTGGTACGCCAGCCAGTATGTAGTTATTATAAATAGATCGTGTTAGAATGTCAGCTTAGAACTTCTATTATTTCTACACCAATCTGTGTGTGTTCTAGAGAGAGAAACCAGAGAGACTTCTTTGTATTCTTCAAGTGATTTAATAAGATTTCTCGTATTTACTTCTCGAGAAGACAGGCAAGAGTGCTGAAAATTCTAGAGCTCAAAAGGTTGTGTCTGGTTCTTCATCTGATGACAAAGAGAAATCTGTATGTTCCTCAACTGCCATTGCTGAAACAATTGTTGATGCTCCAAAAGATATCAACAAGATCAAAGTAGAGTTCTCTCATCTTGCCAAGAACGGGTATAAATCATCTAGTTCAGAAGAGAAGGTTTCAGGAAAGCATCCAGGTCTGGGTTTTAAGAAGACAATTCCTGATATTGGTGCTTCACAGATTCAAAAGCAACCGCTGTTGAAAAAGGTTAATTTGAAGAATTTGAAGAAAGTGGTTTTCAAAGCTGACAAAGTTCTACCGGAGAGGTTTTAGAAACTCAAAGGTTCGGAACAAATATTTTCTGACAAGGAATTCCCACTACCTTGCGTGGATGCTAAGAAAATTGCTAAAGTTTTTGTAATGAATGTTGATATGAAGAGCAAGAAGCCACAAGTTGCTAAATATTCTTCTGGAGGATCAAATTCTACTCCAAAGAGCCCGACATTCTAATGGGTTCATGATCATCAAGTTCAGGTATTTGATAATTTTTATGATCATTTTGGAGAAAATATGTTTTGTGAAGCTTTGCAGGTTCCAAAGAGGAAAAATGTAAACAATCATTTGTGTTACAATTGCCTACAAAAAGGGCATATGGCACAAGATTGTTCTATCACTACTGCTTCTACACAAAGAAAAGGAAAGGTTCCTTATGTTGGTAAATCTGCCAAATACAGATTTATTGATGAATATGGCAGAGTATTTGATGAATTTCGTCCGACATATTTTAAACATCAAAGAAGGTTTTTACCTAAATTTGAAAATGATTCATCTGTCGGTTCTTCGTCACAATCTACTGTGGCTTGTTCATCAGATACTCATTTACCAAAACAACAAATCTGGAAACCTAAAGTGGTTTTGAAAGGAAACCAGGACACTGGTAGACCAGAAGCGATTTGCTTTGGGTCATTTATGAACTAATGTGTTTGACCAGTGTGCAGGTACTTCTAGAAGACCTATCGGTGATTGAAAAGTTGCTGATGGAGGAGTATTCCGCTGATTTAAGTTAAATTACAAGAATTATCAAATTTCAAAAACTTGAATTTTTTCTGAAAGCTAAATCGGAAAGGTATCCATGTCAAAAGGTCAATTTTCTTTCTTTAATGCATTTTATTTGTAGTTTATGGGGAGAAAATTGAAAAACAAAAAAATAGTGTCTTTGTGTTTTTATTAAAATGAAAAATTTAAAAATCGAGTTTTCATTTTAAAGGGGAGAAAAACGGAAAAAATATAAAAACATTGAAAAACAAAAAAATACAAAAACATTGGAAAATGAGAAATTGATCCAAGATAATTGGGAAATGATGGTACATTGGCTTACGTGTCTGACTCATGGATAAATTAGATGAAAAAGCCATAAGATCATTGTTTAATGTGCGTGGTAGGCTCGGCATTAAATCAGAAACTATTCAGATGTGATATTTATTAAATACTAATGATTGACTAAGTGGACAACATCTTGATGCGTGTCTCAAGATATTGAAAAGATGTGTGAAAAACAAAATGAGAACTCACTGTGTATACATGTGTTCATTTTGCAAAGATTTAAACTTGTTTGATTCTCTTTATTTTGTCAAACGATCAGACTTTCTCTGCGTATCGAAAGATCGACCTGATTGTTGTTTGTTTTACGTTCTGCTTTATTTTCTTTGGTGTTCCGTATAACTCATCGGACTTTCTCTGCGTGTACGGGAGTACCGACATGATTGTTGTTGGGTTATACAATTTTAACTTGTTTTATTTTCTTATTTTGTTAAATCTGAGGCCTTATCTGCGTATCGAAAGATCGACCTTAAGGTAGACGATTTAACGTTCTTATTTCTTTTTGCATGGAACACAGTTGACCATATCATGAATACAATCATTATGTGTTTAATCGCAAATGAAATCACAAAGTGTGATAAGCAAATGCATATCTGAGTATGTCTGATAGTGTGGGGTACACTAGTCAAAGCAAATCTAATCAATACCTTAAAATATCTAGATGTTATGAGTGTGATTGTGCCTGAGTTTAAGATGGACAAATTATACCAGCAATCGACATGAGTTGTGTGCTGAAGTATTTGAAATTCAAGTGTAGTTCAACATGTTATGTTCAATATGATCCCAAGTTGTTATCTTTCTCGCAAAAGACAAAAATAGTCTCTGATTCCGTATTGTATTTATATTTCATATCTTAGAAAAAAAAATCGGTATGTTTTGATATAAAGTTTCAAAAATCCAAAAAGATTTTGTTTCTTATTGTTTTCGACCAGTCGACATGTGATACGAAATCAAATTTTCAAATCTACATCTTGGATTCTCGAAGAGAAGTTTTGCGTCAAGATTAAATTAATTTTTCAAAAGAAAAAGGAAACCGCGTTTCTGTCTTCTGAAATTGTAGGTTATGTGTGTCAAGACTCAAGCATGGTGAAAGGGGGAGTTTGAAGTATCTTTCACAAGTGGATCTTGAAGTTCAAAGATGATTCAAGAGTGATCCAGCCATGCAAGCTCTATTTCTGACAAGATTTCAAGTTGAAGATCGAATGCAGCAATGCTGAAGATTGAAGACTGGAGTTTTGTTAGAGTAGATACACTACACGTTAATGGGGAGTTTGTTAGAGAATATACCTATGCTATGATGCGTCTCGTGTATTGTATCTAAGTGAGCGTGTCATTGTGTGAGTCTTATTTTAACATACCATGGTCCGTACCAGACTGGTCCGCCGTACTAATGGTACGCCCGTACCAACTGGTACGCTAGTTGGTGCGCCGACCAGTATGTAGTAACTATAAATAGATCGTGTTAGAATGTCAGCTTAGAATTTCTGTTATTTCTACACCTTTTTGTGTGTGTTCTAGAGAGAGAAACCAGAGAGACTTCTTTGTATTCTTCAAGTGATTCAATAAGATTTCTCTTATTTACTTCTCGTGTTCCATAGATTGATCAAAGCATGCAGTAGTAAGATCGTTTCACGTACTTACACAAAGACCCAAACCATACTCCAGATCCGATAATCCTCGGGTTAACAGAGTAGACCAGGGTGAAGAGGAAGAAGAAGAGTATCCTACCTTTACTGAATATTGTTTTAGCACTAATATTGCAGGTGTAATAAATTCCATGCAGGACCTGGGGGATAAAGCGAGATGGCCCAGGATGAATGAGAAATCCACATCCTAGAAAGACAAGTCTAAGTGGTGTGCATACCATGAGGATTTCGGTCACTTGACCAAGGATTGCATAGCCATGCGAAAGGAGATTAGCTACTTACTGAGAAAAGGTTACCTGAAAGAGCTCCTAGGCAGAAGGAAAGACAAATCAAAGGGCACGGAGCAACACAAAATCCAGGGCAATGACCAAACCCAGGATGTTGACCGGACATAGGGACATCATGAGCGAGCTGCATCCCCATCTCCAGACGCTAAGGTAATACACTTTATTTCTGGTGGTTCTGACATCTGTGGTACTTCTTATTCTGCAGCTAAGAGGCATGCAAGGGACCAAGTCAAATACACCAAAAAGACCAGCCAAATTCTCAATTCAATCGAACGTGAAGGACGTAACATTCGGGGAAGATGACATGAGCGACGTGCTAGATCCCCACCATGATGGACTGGTGATTACACTCTACATTGCCAATCACTTTGTCAAAAGAATCCTGATAGACAGAGGTAGTTCGCTCAACATCATACAACTAGAAACCTTGACCAAGATAGGAATACCCCATGAGGAGATCATAGCCAAATCCACAGTGCTTGTAGTCTTTAGTGGGGAGACAAAGAACACCCTGGGAGAGGTCAAGCTCCCATTATGTGGAAGGTGTAAACTCGATGCAGCGCTTCTGTGTCATTGATGCACCTAATGGTACAATGTCATCCTGGCAAACCCTGGATTCACGACATGAAAACCGTCTTCAACCTACCACTAGTGTGTGAAACTACTGTACAACCTAGGGGGTAGTCACTATTCGTAGTGTTCAACAGGAAACAAAGGATTGCCATACCTCATCCATGAATATCTCAACAGAAATTCGCCAAGGATAGAAATTACAGAAGAAATCCAGGGATACCCTGGAAGCAAGGGAGCAGGATGTAAAAGAAATAGTGCTCGACCCCTTGCATCCTAGGAAAGAAGTGCTAATAGGCACCCATATCCCTAAAACCGTTGAAGAGGAGCTGGTAGAATTCCTTAGATCCAGAATGTCAACATTTTCCTGGAGCCACGAAGACATGACAGGTATTTCTAAAACGCTTATTACACATAAACTTGGAATCGATTCTTCTCTTAGGCCTATACATCAAAAGAGGAGGACGTATGCCTCAGAGAAGAATATAATAATCCAAGAAGAGGTGGATCGCCTACTAAAAAACGGAATGATAAGGGAAGTAAAATTCCCAAGATGGCTCGCGAATGTGGTGGTGGTGCAGAAGAAAAATGGCAAATGGAGGGTCTGTGTCGATTAGAACGACCTCAACCGAGCATTCCCCAAGGATCTTTCTCCTTTACCGCATATAGACTAAATGGTAGATGCTACAGTAAGGCATGAAATGCTGACATTCATGGATGCAACCTCAGGATTTCAACAAATCCAAATGGAGCCTGATGATCAAGAGGATACTGCATTCATCACCCCTATAGGTATTTATTGTTATATGTTATGCCTTTTGGATTAAAAAATGCAGGTGCAACTTACCAGAGGTTAGTAAACAAGATGTTCAAAGAGAAGTTGGGGGACACCATGGAGGTATACATCGATGATATGGTGATCAAATCCGTTAAAACGAGCAAACATGTCCAGGATGTAAAAGAATCCTTTGACATCCTGGATAAATATAACATGAAACTGAATCCTGAGAAGTGCCATTTTGGAGTCGGTGCCGGTAAATTCCTGGGTTACATGGTGACCAAAAGGGGAATTGAAGCCAGTCCTGAGCAGATACGAGAATTAATAAACCTAAAGTCACTAGATTCATCCAAGGATGTTCAAAGGCTAATAGGCAGGGTCGAAGCCTTGAACAGATTCATTTCGAAATCCTCAGAAAGGTGCCGTGAATTCTACGACAACCTGAGAAAGAATAAAAAATTTGAATAGACGACCCAGCATGAGAAAGCCTTCCACGACCTCAAAACATATCTGTCCTCGGCTCCACTCCTAATGAAGCTGGAACCAGGAGAACCACTATCCTTGTACCTTGCAGTCTCGAAAAACACAGTAAGCGCAGTGTTGACCAAGGGTGTAGAAGGTCAGCAACACCCAGTATACTATGTAAGTAAAAGTGTACCTGATGCTGAATCCAGGTATTCTCACTTAGAAAAACTTATTCTAGCTTTAAGTATGGCTTCCACTAAACTTAAGCACTATTTTGAAACTCATACTATACACGTAAAAACTAAGTATCCTGTTAAGTCTGTTTTGAGAAAACCAGAAATGTCAGGAAGGATGGTAAAATGGTTAGTCAAACTAAGCGCCTATGACTTAGTCTACGAAGCAAGAACAGCCATAAAATCCCAGGCTCTAGCAGACTTTGTGGCTGATTTCAGTGATGATATACAAAAGGAGGCTGACCAAGAATTCCAACACTTACAAGAAGATGAAACCTCAGGATGTTGGACGCTGTTCACAGATGAAGCATCCAATGTCAGGGGGGCATGTTTAGGAACCATACTAAAATCACCACAGGGGGACATGATACCCCAGGCTGTAAGGTGTGGATTTCAAGCAACTAACAACGAAGCAGAGTATAAGGCCTTGATTGCTGGAATGCAATTGGCTCTACAACTTAGGATACAACACATCCAGGTATACGTTGACTCCCTGCTTTTGACTAACCACTTTAATGGATCTTATGTAGTGAAAGGGGAAAAGTTAATCAAGTATCTAGAGATAGTAAAGTCCATATCCCAAGATTTTCAAACTTTCAACACACAACAAGTACCCAGAGAAGAAAACTCTAAAGCAGACACTTTAGCAAATTTAGTTTCGGCATTCAAAACATTGGAAGATACACATAACCCCATGATTCACATACTAAGTCCAGCCATCAACCAAAACAAGGAACCATAGGACTCAAACCCTGGATGCAAGACCCTGGTATCCAGTACCCAGGATGTGCAATAATTCGATTCCATAAAAAACACCACATCCTGGACTAGGCTAATAATTCACTACTTGCAAACTGGATCCATCCCAGTGGAAGAAAAAGATGCCAGACATTCAGAACCAAGACAGCCGGGTACGTCCTCATTAAAGAAAAATTATACAAAAAATCTGTTGCAGGTACATACCTAAGATGCTTGGAAAAGGAGGAGGCCCAGGAAGTACTCAAAGATATACATGAAGGCGACTATGGAAACCATACTGGGGGCAGGTCTCTAATGTCTAATATCCTGAGAACATGATACTTTTGGCCAACCTTAAGAAAGGATTCCAAGGATTTCGCCCTCAAATGTGATTCATGCCAAAGACACGCCAAAATTCCTCACCAACCAGCAAAACCCCTGTATCCTATTCCTGCATCCTGTCCCTTTATGAAATGGGGAATGGACATCGTGGGGAAGCTACCCAGGGCCCCAGGAGGAAAGGTTTTTATGTTGGCAATGATTGATTACTTCTCCAATTGGATAGAAGCTGAAGCTTATGTCTAAGTTAGAGAAAAAGAAGTCAGATCATTCATCAAAAGGAATATCCTTACAAGATTTGGTATACCTGCTGAGATAGTTTGTGACAATGGTTCACAATTCATTGGTAAGAGAACTACTGGATCCTGTGAAGCTTGGGGTATAAAGATGATAACCTCTACACCCGTGCACCCTTAAGCCTATGGGCAAGCAGAGTCTAGCAAAAATCATTATCAACAATTTGAAAAAGAGACTACAGGAGAAGAAGGGAAGATAGGCCAAAGAACTACCCTTGGCATTGTGGGCAGATAAAACAACCTCCAAGAATGCCATTGGCCAGGCCCCCTTCTCTTTGGTCTTTGGTTCAGAAGCAGTCATCCCAACAGAGATGGTAGTTGCTACATTCAGGGTCACTAGTCAGACCTTGGATGTTAACGATGAATCCCTGACTGATGACCTGGATACCGTGGATGAGTTACGAGAGCAAGCTGCCTAGAGAATGGTTGCGTATTAGCAAAGGATTTCGTAGACGTACAACAAACATGTGAGGATTCAAAGATTCAGAGTAGGGGATCTGGTCCTGAGAAAAGCATGCCAAAACACTTCGAATCCTTGGGATGGAAAGTTGGCCCCTAAATGGGAAGGTCCTTACCTGATTGATTCAGAGGCATGTAAGGGGCATATTGGCTTGCCAACATGGAAGGTGACCTACTTCCAAGGCCATAGAATGCAATCCACTTGAAAGCCTATTTCATGTAAGTCTATTGTCCCAGGATGCTGCATCCCATGTATGTTTCTTGACTAATGAATTATTTAAGGTATTTATTGTTACTTATTTATTATTATCCACTTTCTACTTTCTATCCATATTTGTTACTTTTTCAAAACCCACTAACATTTGTAATGAATGCATTTTGAGATAAAAACAGGTAATGAACCCTGGATGCAAAGCTAAGGATGTTTTTCTCCCAAGTCAGAGATTGGCCATCTCTCCTTCGGTTTGGGTAATTACAAAATCCCCACTAAGGTTTGAATATAATACGTCTTCCATACGAGTTAGGCTTTCGCGCCTCGCCAGTTGCGCACATTGACTTGGTATGACCCAGAATTATGGGATCGACCTGTGTTAACAGCATTGATAACGGTTTGTCAGACCGTCACAAATCCCCAACTAAACTGATTTGTAGTATTGGTAAGTTAGGGTTATCGAACCTAGGGAATATGTGGAAATTGACTAATTGATTGATTACCTTATTAACTAACTTAACTAAATTACCAATTAACCTAAAATTATACTAAATTGCCACTTGGCTGTTTTGATTGAGTTGGGGTGAACTAACTAATAAATTAATTACTTTGAAGCTAAAGAATTACTTGAACTATCAAATGAGAAAAAAGCTAACCACTTTTGGATCCTGGTTGGCTACCGATCTAGGCAAAACCTAATTACTTACTAATGACACATAGACATGCCCCCCAATTGCCTAATTGACCTAATAACCTAAGTTCCTATTGGGCTAATTAGTTCCTGCCGCAAGAAAGTGCTAGATCATGTCAGGGGACCACTAAAACCCTAGGTTACTAGTTAGGTTAAACAATTTCAGCATGCGGGTGCTCAACGGTTGCAAGGATTCTGGAACAACTAGTATGTAATTGATTAGGAATAGAACGATTTTACCAACCAATCACCAAAAGCAGTTAGAGGTGATTAGCCGAACATGGCTAACAATGAAAACATGATTAAAATTAAATATTGCATAAGAAACGATTACCGAATGATTGCAAGAACTCCAAGATCTCTAAACGAAGTGAAAAATTCGTAATTCTCACCCCAAAAACGGCTGGGGATGATTAGGGTTTGAAATAATGACTAAACACCCTTTAAATAGGTTTAGAAAATAAAAGAATTAAAAATCTGCCGACTCCGATCGTAGGCGTACCGCCCCAATTTGCTATGAGTTAGGCGTACCGCCCGAATTCCAAATTGCCGAATCCTCCAAATTGTTGCTTTTTGTTTCTTGTGCATTCACATTGGCTTCGGATAATTATTTATGCTCCATGCGCTGCACGTGACCTGACTTGTTTTTAATTTCTTCACATTGATTTATTGTGCACATGAGCTTTCATCATCAATACTTCCCATCTCATTCGATTATGCTTCTTTCTCCATATTGTTGACTTTTTATTTTTCACTTTGACCAACTTCTTAAATTAATTAGCAAGCTTTTCTTTTTCATATGAAGTACGACAAACATCATATCAAAACTTTGTAAACATTATTCATTTAATTAACATTCCTAAAGAACTCATAAAATATATAGCAATTCCATCACAGTGATATTTAAAACTTATGTCTAACATAATTATACCATTTTAAGCTCATTCTCATCTTAACACACTAAACACAAAAACTAAGTAAAAGAATATATTTTACACACAATTTGGTGTCTATGGGGAGTGATTAATATAAAATAAAGTGTACATTTTAACCTCACATCAAGCATGGGTGACAACCTCATGATCTATGGATATATACAAGTCCCTTAAGGTTTTGATATTTACATATCAACTTAAGACACCCGAAGCAAACCCCGATATCATTAATATGACACGAGGGTAGACCCTAGAACTTGCCAGCATGACAACAGGATTTACCCCAGTTCGCCGGATCGGCACCGGGCCTGACCCCATGATTAATGGGCTTGACCCCAGGATTTATGGGTTTGACCCCAGGATTTGTGGGTTCAACCCCAATATCTTCAGATCCACCTCGAAGGGGTTTTCGATTCAATCCAGAAGTTTATGGGATTACCCTAGGATTATGACCTAGGATGGCATTTGATACCAAATCCTAGGTATTCTTTTTCGATTGTCTAATAACCTATGACATTTTTAAACATGCAGGAAATGAAACAAGCAACAACGTCATTTTGTTTCAAAAAGTTAATTATCCAGGGTACACCCCAAGATGAAATAGGTGAGAACTTACCCCCTACAATCTATACATTTTCTGTATGTTTATCACGCAGATCAAAATCATTCAACACATAAAAATAATGATTAAAGCAAGGCACTTATATAATAAAACCACCCTAAGGTTGGAGCAAGTTGTCGAACCACCCTAGGGTGGGGCAAGTCAAAATCCATGAGCATCTAGATCATGGATGGAACATTGTACGGCCGGGAAAAACCCTCCGGCATCCATTCTAAAAGAAATTTTTAAAAAGCTTCACTAAAAACAGGGAAAAAGACGAAGGACCATAGGCTATTGAACTGTACCCGTGGCTGCTGCATCGGCAGCCACTACATCCTCTTCCTTGCCTGCTTCTTCTTTGCCTGCTTATCCCTTGCCCGCTTCACCTTGGCCCTCAGCATCCTGGGTCCTGACATGATCCACTTCCATTTCACTGCTGCCACCAGTTGCGACCAAGGCTGAACCCCCTGCATCTTGGATCTTGTCCGAGTCAAAGCCCTCAGGAATGGTACCACCCAGATCTCGCAGCTTCTTCAATCACAGCCGGTGGTTCCAATTTGGGTTCTCAAGCTTCAGATCCCTAGCCTCCTTCACCATCTTGAGCTTGGCTTGAAGGAGGGATACCAGGGCTGAAACCCTGGTTGTTTCAACAACATTAGCCATCGCAGCCTGGTGATCAATCATCACCTGTACTGCCTTCTTCTCGTTTTCAACTATGAGCTTCACAGCTTTGTCATGGAGGATCTTGGATTTGGTGGCTTCCTTGTTGGCCTGGGTGATCTTCGCCTTGGCAGAAGCTTCAGCCTCAACTGCTCGCTTCTCAGTAACGGCTAGGAGGTCCAAAATGTGGGAGGTAGCCTGAGACAGAATGGAATTTAGGGTTAGCATTCATATCAATGAATATATCCTTCGGTAGCATACAATGATTACCTGGTGGACGAGAGATTCACTCTCCATGGCCGAAAGTTTCAAGATCGAAAGGGGCAACAAGAGTGGCAGCAATAGCAGAACTTGACCCTCGGGTATTCCTTTTGGTTCCGGAAGCCTTGGATGGCGTAATCATAGTGAGAGGAGTAGGCTCAGTCTTCACAGATCCAAGGACCATGATGTCGTCTTTTGTGCCAGTTCCGGAGGGCAGGACAACATCCATATCATCAAGATCAAACTTAGAGGCAGTAGCTGAAAAGAAAACCCTTGAATGTCAAACAACAGATATAAAAGAAATACAAAAATGCGTAATCCAGGGGTACTTACAGCTCGACATGCTGGGAGTATGGTAAGAAGGAGCAGAAACCTCGTTGAAACAGAATAAACGCTCAGATTCATGAATGCTCAGGAACTTCTCCAAATTGGCCTCAGTCCTTTCTTCTTTAGGGCCGATCTCCAACAAACTAAGAACTACATTAACAAACAACCAAGGTCACTTTTTAATAAATATACAATACTAAACCTAGTTTCTATGGCAGGTCCTCCTACCCTTAACAATCCATCTATAAGGAAGCTGGTCACCACTAGGGATACTTGAACGTTTCACGAAAAAGAACCGACCTCTCCATCCTTCACGCTGGGTGACACCAGGTATCAATTGTAGGTCTTTTGACAGGGATTTAAGCAAAAAAAAAACGGTTTGAACCATGGGATTTTAGTTCGTATACCTGAGCCAACTCGGGTAGACCAATCCGGTGCTGGAAAGAACGGTTTAGACGATCAAGGGTACCCAGGATGCGCCAAACCATGGGAAGGGTTTGGGCATAGGAAAGACTGGTAGCTGCAAAAAACTCGGCGACCAGACCAGAAAAAGGGTAAGAGAGTTCGATGCTAAAGGGGGCCATGGGGAAACAAACCCAAGTGTGGGATGAGAAATCCAATCTCAACATGGGATCGAATGGTCGAATCTCGATAGTCACGAGGAGTAACCCAAAAGCTTTAACACTGGCAACGTCGGCGTCTCCAAAGGTGCATGCCTCCAATTTAGAGTTCTGCAGGTATTTTTGGTCCAAAAAATCCTCGATCCACGCAGAGGAAACCGCGGATTCATGACGGATGTGCTTCTTAGTCATCGTCGGACCAGGAAATTGAAAATAAAAAGGATGATGTACCTGATCGGAGAAGATGGTCGGGATAATAGTGCGAAGGGTTGATAACGGTCGAATAGACTCAGAAAAGGCTTGGAATAAACGTAGAGATGAAGACTCGCCACCGAACTCGGTCAATAACAGCTTCAAGCCGTTGGAATAAAGATCCCAAGAATCTCGGAATTATAGCTAGGGACTCTACATATTTAAACGCGGCATAGGGCTTATTTTAGACACTTACGATCACTTGTATTCTTACTCACTCACTTAGAAAACAGCCACAAACAATTTTACTCAAATCAATTTACAGTGAAATAAATGGGCAACGTGTGTTATCATTGCCAAGGGTTTTTTTTTTTGTGTTGGCGCCTCTTGGAGACATCCAGGGGTTAAGGGCTTTTTCCCCTAAAAAATCTTGGTGTTCTTCTTGCATCCAGGGAATTCTTCGATTGTGTTTGCATCTAATCTATTTTATCCTTGAATTCAAACCATTTTTATCAAATTAATATATTTTACATCCAGGGAACCTAACCTCACAAACTTATTTGGTAACGAAATTGTCCTTAGAAATTTTTTAGCCAAAACAATCCTGGATTTTAGTAAATGGTCCACCTGTTCCTGGATTATTATGTTCTTTTCCGGGGCAAACTTCCTTCTTTTCTGGTGCATTGGCCTGAAAGAATTGCCAATTCCAATTTTATGTCTTATAATGTTTTTAGAGATACATGTCATGTCCTCGTGACTCCAGGCGAATGTAGACATCCTAGACCTGATGAATTCTGTTAACTCCTTTTCTATAGGCTGAGGGATATTTGTGCCAATGAAGACCTTCTTCCTAGGATGCAGAGGATCAAGTACCACTTCTTTGACGTCTTGTTCCCTTGCTTCTAGGATGTCCCTAGCCTTCTTCTATAATTTCTATCCTTGGCGACTTTTTACGGAACTCTTCATCGAGGATGTGTAGCAGTCTTTAGCTTCTTGCTGGTCACTATTGATTGTGACCACTCCCGAGGGTGTTAGCAACTTTATATACTGGTGGTAGGTGGATGGCACGACTTTGATGTCATAAATCCAGGGTCTACCCAGTATGATATCGTATCCTGAGGGTGCATCCATGACACAAAAGAGTTGCATGGAGTTTACCCCCTCAACATATACTGGGAGTTTGACTTCACCCAGGGTTTTCTTTGTTTCTCCTCTGAAGCCCACCAGTATGATTGACTTGGCGATGATCTCTTCATGGGGTTTTCCCATCTTGGTCAATGCCTCTAACTAGATGATGTTGAATGAACTGCCCCATCTATTAAGATCCTCTTGACAAAATGGTTGCTGATGTATAGTGTAATCACTAGTCCATCATGGTGAGGGTCTAGGACATCGCATTGGTCATATTCGCCAAATGCAATTTCCTTCACATCTGTATGAATAGACGCTTTGACATGATTTCTTTGCACATCAGACTTTGCTTCCCTTGCATGTCTCTTGGCTATAGAATAAGAGTTACCACAAATGTCAGAACCACCAAAAATAAAATGAATTACCTTAGAATCCAGGGATGGGGATGCAGCTCTCTCAGGATGTCCGTGGGGTCCGCCTGCATCCTGGGATTACACGTTCTGGTGGGTGTCCCTGGATTTTGAATTCTGGTCCGCCCCTTTGGATTTTTCTTTCCTTCTTCCCAGGAGTTCCTTCAAGTAGCCCTTACTTAGTAGATAGCTGATTTCCTTCCTCATGGCTATACAATCCTCGGTTTGGTGGCCGAGGTCTTCATGATAAGCGCACCACTTGGACTTGTGTTTCCACGATGTGGATTTCTCATTTCTTTTGGGCCACCTTGCCTTATCCCCAAGATCCTGAATAGCATTAATCACACCTGCAACATCAGTGCTAAAACAGAATTCAATAAATGTAGGATATTCTCTTCCTCGTCATCCTGCTCAACCCGGTTAACCCGATGACTATCTAATCTGGAATATGGTTTGGGACTCTGAGACCTAGGATGCACCGCTTCTAACTTCCTGTTTGATTGCCCGTATCCTAAGGACGCTTCTTCTTTCTCTTGGATGTTCTAGTCTTCTTCCAGCCTGATAAAACGTAGCACCCTCTGTCTAACTTCGTCTAGCTTCTGGCAAGGATTCATCACCAGATCCTGATAGGGTGGAGAATCTTTCTTCAGGCCCATCTTGATTGCTTGGACTGTCGTTGCCATATCCATAGTTAGGTATGTCCAAGGCCTCCCTACCAAATCGGCTAACATAGTCCTTGAGAGATTCGTTAGCATTCAGGGTTACCCTGTATAAATCACTTGTCAATTTCTCAAAACTGCAGCTACAAAAAAATTAGTTGTTAAACATATTAATTAAGTGCGAAAATGAAGTAATAGAGCAAGGAGGAACACTAAGGGGCCATTTTATAGATGATCCAGTAAGTGTGGACCCAAATCCTTGGCACAAACATGCTACCTTTATGCCAGGAGGCATGTAAAGGACTTCCATTATTTCCCTGTATCGTGCTACATGTTCCTCTGGATCAGTCGTGCCATCATAGAACTTCATGTTAGGGATCTAGAATCTTTTAGGGATCTGCACATCACATAATGGAGGTGTAAACCGAGAAAGCTTATGTCTCGAGGGTACCACTTCCGGAATAGGTTATACTACCTCAGGCACACTCACTTCTAGAATAGGTTGACTCGAGAACACCACTTTCGGATTGTTAAAGCCCAAGGTCCTGGGACGAATAGGAGATACATGAGTCTGATCCCTGCTCCTCACTTCTGAACTCAACCTAGCCGCTTCGCCCATCACATCCTAGTTCACCTTTTGTTGTTGCTCCATGTAGTATTGCACTTTTGCAAACATGGTGAGAAGTTCATCATTTAATACCAGGACTGGAGGTTCGAAACTGTGTCTTGGTCCCATAACGCCACAACTAACTAACTGGCCAGTACTGCGGTTCAGGGTACTTCCACTCGAAGTGTTGAACCGTAGTAGCAGAGGGGGAAGAGAGATGGTTGATGATGAGGTGTGTGCAGGAGCCGATGCATTCGAGGAATTCAGTTGTGTCGACATTTTTCGATGAAGTTTTGTAAAAATCAAGTCTAAAACAAATCTTGCAAGTGTTTGAAAGAAGATTGACACTAATTTCCCCACGGTGGGCGCCAAATTCTTTTGGCTAAAAAATAGCAAGACCGAATTTAGTAACCAAATTAGTTTGTGATGATTGATGCCTAGGATGCTAAAATAGTTGATTCAATAATTAATTGCAAAGTTGTAAATGACTTAAAAAAAGGATTAGATCAACCACAACAGAAAGAATCTCAGGATGCAAGCTCAAACCACTAGGATTTATACGAGGGAAAAGCCCTTAATCCTTGGATGTCTCCAACGATAACACACGTTGCTGGTCTTATTTCACTGAAATAATGTTTACAATTGATTGCAGCTGGAAACTATGTGTGAGTGAGAGTACAAGTGTCAAAGAGAACAAAAAAGTCTATGTAAAGTGAGTCCTATGCCGCTAATTTATACAATATTTGACTACCTAACTTATAGAATTTCTAGGGATCTTCATTCCTACAGTATTATATGATGTTAGTCTAAAGTGTCGTACGTTATTGCTATTAAATTGTTATTTTTGTTATCATTAATGGTTGGATTACATTACATTTCCACGGTTTTGTGTTTCAGGGTACCAGGAGCTAAACATGCTGAAACCTGAGTTTTTAGGAGATTAACGAAGCTGATCGGTACAAAGGTTGAGAAATGATCGAGAAACGAGTGAAGAATAAGAAGATATTGAAGAAACGTTCCTGCGATCAAGTCCTGGGCGGTACACCCAGGAGTGAAAATATCAGGGCGGTACGCCCTAAAGAGGAGGAAAACCAGCCGAAAACATAAACTCGGGCATTACGCCCAGAATATCATATTTTGGGACGGTACACCCCAAATCAGTCGACAGAAGATTTTTAGGGTTTTGATATTTAAATTTGTTTGTTAAGTTTTTGTAAACTCTCTCTCATTCTTAGACGTCCACAGCACTAGGGTTACGATTTTCTAGACTTGTTTGAAGGTTTTTGAAGATTTCAATCATTAGGTAATTGTTTTCTTAGGCAATCTTTAGTTTTAATCATGTATGTTTTATTAGCCATGTCCGGCTAATCACCCTTTAACTACTTTTGGTGATTGGTTGGTAAAATCGTTCTGTTCCTAACCGTTAATTGCTAATTGTTCCGGTTTTCCTTGCAACTGTTGAGCACCCGCATGCTAAACTTGTTTAACTAAACTAGTAAATTAGGGTTTTAGTGGTCCACTGTCATGATCTAGCCTTTTCTTGCGGCAGGAACTAAGTAGCCCATTAGAAACTTAAGATATTAGGTCAACTAAGCAATTGGGGAGCATTTCTATGTGTTATTAGCAATTGATTAGGTTTTGCCCAGATCGGTAGCCAACCAGGATCCAAAAGTAGTTAGCTTTTTCCATTTGATAGTTTAATCAATTTCTCCAGTTTCTAAGTTAGTTAAAATTTAGCTAGTTAATTACCCCAACTCATTCAAAACAGTTAAGAGGCAAATTAGCTAAATTTAGGTTAATCAGTAGTTTAATAGTTAGTTTAATCAATTAGTCAATTTCCACATATTCCTTAGGTTCGATAACCCTAACTTACCACTTCTACAAATTAATTTTAGTTGGGGATTTGTGACGGTCTGACAAACCGTTATCAAATTGGCACCGTTGCCGGGGAATTAGTGCGTCTGTTGATTAGTTGATTTTAGTTAATTTGCAATTTTTATTTAATTTTTCAAAAATTGGAAAAAATCCAAAAATTGTGTTTTTTTATTCCAGTTAATAATATCTGCAACTAAAATAAATAAATAAAAATAATAATAAAAAATAAATTAATTTTTGTCGAATTTAATTCTGGGGCGGTACGCCTAGAATTCTCTAATTCTGGGTGTTACGTGGTGGGTCAATTTTGACAGAAGGTTTTTCAATTTTTGACCTTCCAAGTTTCGATTTTTCTTATTCTATTGCCTTCGTTTCATCTCCTTGGAACTGTGCTACGTGATTGGTTTGCTTGTTTGTGGCCAATTTTGCAGGTTTTAGGTGAATCTGCATGCATACGTGGCATTCCCGCAAGACATCACCGTTAATTTACAATCCGGAGATCGAGAGAACAGCTCGGCAGAACCGAGCAGAGCAGAGAAACCGTAGAGCAATGGAAGGCGAAATCCAAACCCCAATCCGAATCCCAACATCAACCAAAACCCAAATCCCAACCAAAACCTCAACCAAGACCATAACAACCCACAAAACCAACCCCACAACGAGCCAGTGAACCCAAACATGCCACCAGCTCAAAATCCCAACATCCCACAAAACATCCCCCCAAATAACCCACAAAACACACCTCTGATACAAACACCTCCCTCTTGTGTGCACGGGCACAACTCCCTTCCCTCATTGTCTCCTAAATCCTCTTAACACGAGGAGGGAGATTACCTCTAATAGGGTTGGCAACCATTTCCACCACAACAACAACCCATGTTTCGCCAAGCCCCACAACAACCCCCACCACAACCATTCCAAAATGCAAACCAACCCCAATTCCGTCAAAACCCTGTATACGAGGAGCAAGATTGGCAGAGACAAGAAGTGCAGTGGGGTCACGATTGGTATGACCCAAATGAAGATGATGATGGGTATGGGTATCGAGCGACAATGCTCTAAGGAATCAAGCACGAGATCCACATCCACAAGCTGCTCCGAATGTTCCACGAGATCCTCCCCCAAGAGGAGTTCCACAATTTAATCAACCAGACAATGGGGGAGCTCACATTCAAATGGAGGGGAGGAGTTCCTAGAGTTCTAGTAAACGCACTGGTTCAGGGTGTGGCCAGTCTTTTTTAACCAGTAGTTATCCCGAGCTCATCCATGGTAGTCACCCCTATTGGAGCCAATAGACGAGAATTCGAGGTCCGACCTCAATATCTGGGTCATTTTCCAGAATTCTATGGGAAGAGAACTAAGGATCCATACCATCATATACATACTTTTGAGTCGATTTGCATCATTATTGGAGCAACAGGATTTACAACAGAAGATGTCAAATTGATGTTATTTCAGTATACCCTTACGGACCGGGCACGGAGATGGTTCGAAAGTTTGCCCGACGGTAGTATCTACACATGGGAACAAATGCAGGAAGCTTTCCTTGAAGAATACTATCCAATGAGCAATACGAGCGAGGTCAAAGAAGAGATCCGGTCATTTCAGCAACACACCAGAGAACCATTCCATGAAGCATTCATGCGGTTCAAAGACTTGTTGCGAAAGTGTCCACATCATGGGATACACACATAGGACCTAATAAAATCCTTTTATGATGGCCTCTTCCCAGAAGACATCCGAGACCTGAATTCCATCAGTAATGGCACCTTCCTAACTAATACGAAAGCAGTGGATTGGGGACACATGGAGCGACTGAGTGCCACATCCAATAGACTTGCTCAAAATGGAAGATGATCGTGATTTGCATCAGTCAAATCTATTGACTACGAGAAGAAGAAAGAATAGAAAAGCTCCATCAGTAGACACTCCTCTTGGAGAAATAGGTAGCTCAAATGAAGTTGGGGGGAGCACCCGAAGAAGTAAAAGCAAGTGCACAGATTCTGGTGTGCACTGGTTGTGGTGAGTTGGGCCACCTTGTTGACTTCTGTCCCACCGTGGTGAAGCAAAGTGAAGATGTCAATTATGTGCAAGGGAACCTGAACTCCAACACCTACCATCCCAGCCTTCGCAATCATCCAAATTTCAGGTATGGTAATGCTAGTAATCAATTAAATCCTGACTTTCAATGTTCTAATGTGCAGGGTGGAGCTTAAACGCAATATTAAGGCAGGCCAGCCGGGTACAATCAAGGGGGCTACCAACGGAACACCTACACTCAAGGTGGACATCCGCCCTAAAGGAGTTACCAACCAAGCCAGCCAAAGCAGGAGGATCCCATGCAAGTCATGCAAACTCATATGTCTACGTTGCTAGAGAAGATGAATTCATTAACCCATAAAGTCTAAGGGTTTGATAGGAAGTTCAAGCTCCAAGACAAGACAATGGGAGCTACGCAGAAGCATTTGGGCCAATTGGCGGCCGAGTCAGCAAAGAGAGATCCCGGAAAGTTGCTAAGTGATACCACCATCAACCCATAGCACCAGCAACATTAACCGTCCAGCTCAAAGAACACGCGACATGTGCCAATCAACAAGATCACCACTTTACATTCAGGTAAGTCCGTAGATAACAAGGTGGGGACACCTCCACCGCAAGTTGATGGGGTGGTGGAGGATTGGGTAAGTGATAGTGAGAGTGAGCCAGAAAACGAGCAAAAACCCCCAAATTCAGTTACAACCGAGTCTAGTAGCCCTAGGAAACAAAAAAATGGTAACTTTTAATGAATCTGAAAATAGGGTGATAGATAATTAATTGGTTAAACAAAAAGAAAAATCGGTACCTTTTCCAAAAGCTTTAATTGAACCTAATCAGAAAGTGACATTTAAACAGGGCCCACAACAAGATCAGATGTGGGATATTTTTAAACAAGTTAAAATCAACATTCCCCTTTTAGATGCCATTAAGAAAATTCGGCTTACACAAAGTACCTGAAAGACATGTCCACTCAAAAGCGAAATTACAAAATTCCGAAACAACTTGATGCAACTGCAGATGTGAGTGCCATAATTTCAAGGATTTTGCCCAAGAAACTCCAAGATCCGGGGGCACCAATGATTTCAATTCAAGTTGGTGACTTTCAAATAACCCGTGCCCTTTTCGATCTGGGAGCGAGTGTGAGTATATTACTGGGGAGCTTGTACAACCAGTAAGACTTTGGACCTTTGAAAAAAGCCAACACTACAGTGATTCTGGCTGATTTGACCCCTAAGCTTCCCCGGGGAATTTTGTCGGATGTGATCATTAAAGTATATGAATTTTTCTATCCGGTTGATTTTTTGGTTCTTGATTATGTGTCAGTTGAAAAAACCCCTCAACCAACGGTAATTTTGGGTCGACCTTTTCTAGCTACGAGTCATTCACAAATTGATTATACGTCGGGTACCGTTGATATGACTTTTGGGAACCATAAAATGCGGTTGAGTGTTTTTGGGAATGTGGCTAACCCTCGGGACGACGATGAATGCTTTCAGGCTGATATTGTTGATGGTCTTGTACCTCCGTTCTTTCCTTTTAATGAGGAGGATGGGTCCCCTGAGGAATGTGCTTTGTTTGGCAGGGGATACGCGGATATGGTTAAGGAGATGGAAGCAGAAGGCGAGAGCCAGGAGTTAATGGTCGTGAGAGATCAGAGACCACCATGGTCTATTCAAGTGGAAATCTTACTGGAGCATATCGATTCACAATTGAAGCCGTCACTTGATTCACCAACCTTTTTTAGAACTCAAAGAACTTCCTAAGCATTTAAAATATAATTTTGTTGGAGAAAATAACACTCTTCCCGTGATTATTTCTACTGGTTTGACTAAGGAGCAGGAAGAGGAGTTGATGAAGGTGTTGGTAAAGCATCGGGCGGCTATTGGATGGACCATTGCAGATTTGAAGGGAATTAGTCCATCCATAGTCATGCATAATATCATCACTGAGGAAGGAGCAAAGCCCGCAAGAGATGCGCAAAGGAGGCTTAACCCAAACATGCGAGTGGTAGTTAAGAAGGAGGTACTTAAAAGGCTCAATGCAGGTATTATCTATCCTATCTTTGATAGTACATGGGTAAGTCCAACTCAAACTGTTCCTAAGAAAGCAGGAATTCAAATAGTTAGGAACGAGAAAGGTGAGGAAATAGCCACCCGACCGGTAACCGGGTGGCGAATTTGCATTGATTATAGGAAGTTCAATTCTGCAACTTCCAAGGACCATTTTCCTCTACCTTTCATTAACCAAATTATTGAAAAGTTGTCCGGTCAAAAGTTTTATTGTTTTCTAGACGGTTATTCGGGGTACAACCAAATTGCCATTCACCCTGATGACCAACAAAAGACCACTTTTACTTGTCCTTATGGCACCTTTGCTTTTCGGAGGATGCCATTTGGTTTGTGTAATGCCCCGACCACTTTTCAAAGATGTATGAAGGCTATTTTTTCTGATATGATCGGGGATTCACTTGAAATTTTTATGGACGACTTTTCAATATTTGGTACGTCGTTTGAGTCTTGTTTGAACCAATTAACACGAGTGTTAGAGCGTTGCATAGAAACCAATTAAGACATGGTGTCAAGTCGTGGGATTGAGGGTGATAGGGCTAAAATTAAAGTAATTTCAACTTTACCTCCTCCCACGAATGTCAATGGTGTTAGGGCGTTTTTAGGACATGTCGGTTTCTATAGGAGGTTAATAAAAGATTTTAGCAAGATTACTTAACCTCTTTGCAAATTGTTTCTTAAAGATGAAGTTTTTGATTATAATGATGAGTGTCTAAATTATTTTAACACTTTGAAAATTAAATTAATTGAGGAACCAGTTTTGCAAGCACCCGATTGGTCCACGCCTTTTGAAATTATGTGTGATGCATCTGATTTTGCTGTTGGGGCGGTTTTGGGTCAAAGAGTAGATAAGAAACCGGTAGTGATCTATTATGTGAGTAAGACTTTAGATGGGGCTCAATTGAACTATACTACCACTGAAAAAGAATTATTTGCAGTTGTGTTTGCTCTTGATAAGTTCAGGTCCTACATCTGGGGAAGCAAGGTCATAGTCTATTCGAACCGCAGTGCGGTTTGATAATTGATGGAGAAGAAGGATGCCAAGCCGAGGCTCATTCGGTGGATCCTTTTGTTGCAGGAGTTCAATCTGGAAATTTGAGACAAGAAGGGGAGTGAAATGTGGTGGTGGACCATTTGTCTCGATTTCCCCACATTGAAGCAGAGGAAGATGAATAGAGAATCAACGAAACCTTTCCTGATGAACAGTTATTGAGTGTTTCTAATTTACCTTGGTATGCTAACATTGTGAACTATTTGGCTGCAGGTACGATTCTGTTGATACCTGATATGTGCGTCGTGTGAAGTATCAAGCAATGTTCATGTTCAAGTTCAAGTTAAAGTCTGAGTGGCCGAATTAGGTCCGAACCTAGAGTTCGGACTGGCCGAACCTAGAGTTCGGACTGGCCGAACCTGAGGTTCGGACGAGGCTCGGCCAGCTGTATATATAGGAGTTTGAACATTGTAATACGGAGTTCTGAGGGTGTGAGATTTCTGCTAAGTGTGTGTTTTCAATGTGTTTCTCTGTGTTGTGTTTCTGAGTGTTTACTGATTGTAATTGTTCTTCGTTGATTAATAAAACAATCCGTTAATTACTTTTCGATGTCCGATTAGCTACATCTAGTAGACGATTCGATGCTCACGCATTTTCAATTGTTATCATAGCAAACTGGTTCACTGTACTAATTTGTGGTTGCTATTTTCGGATTTCTGAAGCGTTTTTAGTGATTCTCGAGTTTGTATTTGTGTTTCATCAATTCTATCGAGTGTTTGGTGTCAAATCTGTTTTTAAACCATTTTCTATCGGTTTTTCTGATCCACAGTAACGAGTTTCGTCAAAATCAGTCCATTTTCGCGCGTTTTGAAAAAATGAAATCAAGGTTCGGAGTTCACTGTTGAGGTTCGGTGTAACCGCCCCGATCTTCAAGTTCGGTCGACGTTCGGTCCATCTTCGGTGAGAGTTCGGAGTTTTGGTCTTGTTTGGTCGAGGTTCGGAGGTCGATCGGTTCGAGATCGGAGCTACTTAGGTTCGGTCGAGGTTCGGAGGTCGATCGGTTCGATCGGAGCTACTTAGGTTCGGTCGAAGTTCGGACAGTTGATTTTGATTCGGAGCTATTTCGGACAGAGTTCGGACGTTGGATTTAGGTTCGGACAAGGTTCGGAGGTTAGTGATAGGTTCGGAGCAAGTTAGGCTTGCAGAATCTAAAAGTTTTCAAACGATGTCGGAATTTCAAGCGTTTGCTGCAATGCAAAGTGCGATGCAAACCATGTTGAATTTTGATAATGAAATCGGAACAAGTCAAAAAGTTCCCAAATTGTTGAAGTTAGAAGATTATCAAAATTGGAAGAAACGATTTTGTGCATACATCAGCACAAATGATATTGATTTATGGATTCCGATTCGAAAGTTGTATGAACGACAAACTGAAGAAGGAGATTATAAGGAACTTTATGGTTATCTTACTATGGCTTTACCTACCGAACTGTTACATCAATTCAGCACTTATAAGAAATCAAAGCAATTGTGGGATGCTCTCTTAGCAAGATGTGAGGGTAATGATGATTACAAGAAGAGTCAGAAGAAAGTGTAGAATAAAGAGTTTGATAATTTTCAAAATTATGAAAATGAAAACAGTACTGCTCTCGTTTCACGGTTTTCACATCTAATCAGTGAATTAAAGATAGTTTGTATTGAGAAATCTGATGCTGATTTGAAGGAAAAGATTATGGAAGCTTTACCTGAAAAGTGGGAGAATTATGTTTTGCTGCTCACTCATGATAAGGATTATACTACAATGACGTTTCACGAGCTTACTGGAAAACTTCATGCTCAGGAAATGGAAATGTTAAACTCAAAGAAGTCAACTGCTACTCTGCAAAATTCTGAATTGTATCATGGTGAGAATACGGCAAGCATGAATGCTAAATCTAAGCCAAATCTGAGTTCTGCACCAAGTGTTGCTTTCTTGTCTGGAAGTTCTGGAAATTTTGATAACAATTCATCACGGGGTTGTAGTTTTAAATTCCAAATTCAGCAAGTCAGAATGCGTTTTCTGCTGAATCAACAGATGATTGTGCTAAAATGATTTCTGCATTGATTTCATCATCTTTTGGTTTAATTATCAAGAATGTTGCTGATGCAAAGTTAACTAGCGATGATCATGATGCACTTGATGATGATCAACTAACTGAATTGGATATATCTTGGCAATATGCTATGTTATGTCAAAGATCGAAGAGGTTCTTCAAGAAACATGGAAAAAATCTTTCTGGTGATAAATTGGGTTTTGACAAGTCTAAGTTAAAATGTTATAAATGTTCACAGCTTGGACATTTTGCCAAAGATTATCAACAGGCACATGCAAGCAAGCCTGGCTTTACTCAATCACCCAAGCCTGGTTTTACTCAACCATCTACTAGTAACACAAGCAAGACAACAACGTTGACAGCTCAACATGATGGTGTTTATGATTGGTGTCAACATTTTGGATATGATACATCAGCATTAATTGTCACACATGAACAAGATGACTATTACTCTGATTCGAGTTCATATGATGCTGCTGAGAGTGAGAAATTTGAGTCTAAGATTGAAGCCTTGATGAAAGAAAAAGAATTTTTGATTGAAGAAGTCAAAAGAGTTACTGCTGATTTAAAAATGATTAGTTTGGAGTTGGGAATTTCTAAGGAAAATGAGAAGGAATTGGGTGTGAAGAATGAATGTCTGTCTAATGAGATCAAATTGCTGAATGAAGTTTTAGAAATTTCTAAACAAGATAAAAGAGATGTTGAAGCTGCAAAAGCTAAGATCTGTGAAGAAAGGGATGAGTTGGTAAAACAAGTCAAGCAAGGGAAGGATGAAGCGGAGGATACTGCTTCTGATTTTACGAATTTGTTTGATAAATCAAAAGTCAAGTTTGATCTGCTTACAAAGAATGTTAAAGAATCCGTTTCTAAGATTGAAGCATATCAAGTTGACATGGAAAAGTTGTTGGATGAGAAGCGGGAGTTGGTTCGTGTAAATAAAGTTCAAGCAGCAAATTTAGAGAATCAAAAGAGAAATGAAGATAAATTAAAGAAAGAATTGTTCGAAGGATTAGATAATCTTCGTCTACAAAAATTTGAAACTCACAAAGTTGCAAAGCGATTGATTGCTAAAGAAAAAGAATTTGCTGAGGCTCAACAGCAAATTTCTGATTTAAAAATTCAAGTTCTGGATGCTAATTGATTGCTTAACAATGTTTCAAATTCTCATGTTTTCACAAGCTTCTTAGCTAATGATGCTAATTTTGAGAAAATGTTTAAAAAGAAAGCATCACCCCCTGCTCATATTAAAGAAGCTTTCAAAGAAGTGAAGGAACAAGTTGACGAATTTAATTATTCAAAGGTTTCATCATCTACTATTGAGGATGAGAAGGTTGTGACGAAAAAGAAGAACAGGAAGAATAAGAAAAAGAAGGAAAAGATATCTGAAATTTCTCCTGCTCCAAAATTTGTATCTGGTTCATCTTCTGCTGATAATGAGAAGTCGGCTACTTCAAATGACAAGCTTAAGTCACAATCTGGATTTGATGAAAAGATCTTTTATGATCAGATGAATGTGACTGAAGTGAAAGCTGAATTTTCTCGATTAGCGAAGAATGGACAGTTTACACCTGAGGAGAAGATTTCTGGAAAGCATGTGGGTCTGGGCTTTAAAGCAAACAATGTAACAGATAAGAAGGCTCCAGAATCATCACCTCCAGATTTGAAGAAATTGAAGCTGAAGAAGTAAAAAAGGATGTGTTTAAGGCTGAAAAATTTCAACCTGAGCGATTCTACAAGCTCAAAGGTTCAGATCAACTCTTTTCTGATAAGGAATTTCCTCTTCATTGTTTTGATGCTCGAACGATTTCTGACGTTTTTGTGAAAGCTAAAGTTTCTTCTGAAAGTTCTCAATCTCGAAGCCCAACGTCTAAATGGGTTCATGATCACAGAAATCAGGTATATGATTCTAATTCTGATCATGTTCGAGATATTCCTATGTGTAATTCTTCGCAGGTACATCAAAAGTGGGACAAAACAAAACGAATTTGTTATGTTTGCCGCCGATTAGGTCATATGGCTAAGGATTGTCCACTACTTGCTGATTCCCCACAACGGTTTCATAAGAAACCAGTTTTTGGTAACCCTGCCAAACAAATGTTATTTGATGAACAAGGTAGAGTTTTTGATGAAGTTGACCCTACATTATTTCATAAACAAAAACGTTTTGTTACAATGTTCTTAAAGGTACAAAGTGTAGGTTCATCATCACAGTCCCCTGTGATAAGTTCATCACAAACTGCCTTACCAAAATAACAACATTGGAAACCTAAGGTGGTTTCTAAGCAAAATCAGGACACTGGTCGACCAGAAGCGATACGCTTCGGGTCATTTATGAACTAATAAGTTTGACCAGTGTGCAGGTACTTCTAGAAGACCTATCGACGATTGCAAGTTGTTGATGGATAAATCTTTCTAACCTGCAACATTTTCTGAATTTTAAATCTGCAAACTATCCGTGTTGATTAATCGTTTTTTTTTCTTACAAATTTTTCTCAAAAAAACCAAAAATAGAGTCTTGTTTTGTGTAAAATGAAAATCTAAACATAGAGTTTTCATTTTAAGGGGGAGAATTGTAAGTAAGGGGAGTAATTGAGAAAATGCATGTTATGGGGAGAAGGTGAATACATGTCAAATATATAATGAAGGAAAGTGAATACATGCACAATATAAAATTGTGAGAAATTGATCATTGGGAAATGATGGTACATTGGCTTACGTATCTGACTCATGGATAGAGTAGATGAAAGAGCCATAAGATCATTGTTTGATGTGCTTGGTAGACTTGGCAAATCAGAAAGTATTCAGATGTGATATACACTAAATACTAATGCTTGACCATGTGGATAACATCTTGATGCATATTTCATGACACAAAAAGAAAAATAAGTGTGAAATTCAAACTGAGAAGTCACTGTGTATACATGTGTTCTTTTTGCAAAGATTTAAACTTGTTTGATTTTCTTTATTTTGTCAAACAATCCGACTTTCTCTGCGTATCGAAAGATCGACCTGATAGTTGTCCGTTTGATGTTCTGCTTTATTTTCTTTGGTGTTTCGTATAACTAATCCGACTTTCTCTGTGTGTACGGGAGTACCGACCTGATTGTTGTTGAGTTATACAATTTCAACTTGTTTTATTTTCTTATTTTGTTAAATCCGAGGCCTTATCTGCGTATCGAAAGATCGACCTTAAGGTAGACGATTTAACGTTCTTATTTCTTTTTGCATGGAACACAGTTGACGATATCATGAAAATATGATGCTTTGTGAAATATTACAAGTGCTATCACACAAAAGGAAAAAGAAAGTTAAACAGAAAATGTCTGAATATGTCTGATAGTGTGGGGTACACTGGTCAAAGAAAATCTAATCAATACCTTAACATATCCAGATGTTATGAGAATGATTTTGTCTGAGTTTAAGATGGACAAATTATACCAGCAATTGACATGATTTATGTGTTTCAATTAATTGAAATTGAAGTGTAGTTCAGTGCGTTATGATCAATATGATCCTGTATAGTGATCTTTCTCATACCAAAAATAGTGTTTGATTCTGTATTGTGATTTCATTTCATTTCAAAAAAGAACAAAAAGATTTTCGGTGTGTTTTAGCATAAACTTTGAAAATTCAAAAAGATTTTAAGTGTGTTTTGATATAAACTTTCTAAAAAGTCAAAAGAGATTTTGTTTCTGCTTTATTTTTTATCTGATCAACACGTGATACAAAATTCAATTTCAAAACCATATCTTGGAGTCTTGAAGAGACGTTTTGCGCCAAGATTATTTAAATGTTTGATGCAGGATGCTAAAGTGCAAGAAATCACAACTTCAAGTCTTCTAAAGTTTGTTGATAAAAGACCAGAGATACACTAGTCATTGTGAAGTATTCAAGATCAAGCTACGATCAAATTGAGAAGGAGTTTGTTTGAAGATTCATTTCATCGAATGAACAGGTTCTACACTTGAGGGGGGAGCTTGATTAAAGATAGAAAGTTGATAATGTGGAAAAGATACTGCACACGACGAGGGGGAGTTTGTTGATACCTGATATGTGCGTCGTGTGAAGTATCAAGCAATGTTCAAGTTCAAGTCAAAGTCTGAGTGGTCGAACTAGGTCCGAACCTGGAGTCCGGACTGGCCGAACCTAAGGTTCGGACGAGGCTCGGCCAGCTGTCTATATATAGGAGTTTGAACATTGTAATACGGAGTTCTAAGGGTGTGAGATTTCTGCTAAGCGTGTGTTTTCAAGGTGTCTCTGTGTTGTGTTTCTGAGTGTTTACTGATTGTAATTGTTCTTCGTTTATTAATAAAACAATCGGTTAATTACTTTTCGATGTCCGATTGGCTAGATCGAGTAGATGATCCGATGCTCACGCATTTTCAGATTCCAGAACATTGGCCCAAAAGGAAGAAGGTGCACTTGAGAGTTCAAGCGACCAAGTACATATGGGATGTACCAGATTTGTTCAAGGTAGGGCCGGATCAATTGATCCGGAGATGTGTACCGGAGTCGGAGGTGCAAGCAGTTTTAGAGTTGGTGCACGCATCGGCATGTGGAGGCCACTTTAGTGGGCAGAAGATGGGTCACCGGGTTCTTTCATCCGGATTGTTTTGGCCTACGATTTTCAAGGATGCGTTCGAGTTTGTGAAGCAGTGTGTGAGATGTCAGCAGATGGGGAGCATCACGAAGCGCAACGAGATGCCTTTGCAACCAATTTTGGTTGTAGAGATTTTTGATGTTTTGGGCATCGATTTTATGGGCCCATTCCCTAATTCCAATGGTTTTGTTTATATATTAGTGGCAGTTGATTATGTGTCTAAATGGATAGAAGCCATTGCCACTAAGACCAATGACCATAGTGTAGTTTGTAAGTTTGTCCAACAAAACATTTTTACCAGATTTGGAATCCCTCGTGTGATCATAAGTGATGGCGGATCCCATTTCAAGAATTTTCAATTTGGCAAACTACTTAAGAAGTATGACGTAGACCACCGAATTGCTACCCCATATCATCCGCAAACAAGCGGTCAAGTGGAGGTTTCCAATAAGCAAATTAAAGTAATTTTGCAGAAAACTGTGCGAGCCGACCGAAAGGATTGGTCTTCCAAATTAAATGATGTCTTGTGGGCGTATCGCACTGCATTTAAAACGCCTATTGGAACCACTCCATATCGGTTGGTCTATGGAAAGGGCTGTCATTTACCTGTAGAGTTAGCTCACAGAGCGTTATGGGCTATTAAGGAAGTTAACTTGAGTTATGATGCTGCAGGTAGAGAAAGGAAGCTCCAGCTGGAAGAATTGGAAGAGTTACACGATGAGGCGTACGGGTGTGCATCTACTTACAAGAACAAGATGAAGAAAGTGCATGATGCTAAGTTAAAGCGGATGGACGGTACGCCCAAGATGCTTCTATTTTGGGCGTACGCCCCAAACGTTTTTTGAATTTATCCAGTCTCTAATTTTAGGGCGCTACACCCTAAACATTCTGTTTTGGGGCGGTACGCTCGAATTTTTGAACGAGAAAAAAATAAAACCCTAAACGGGTCGGTCATCTTCATCCCACCTCACCTCTCTTGATCAAACCACCGCCTCACTTAAGTTTCTTCCAATCCACCACCGGTGCACCGACGACGCATACAACCACCGCTGTTCACCGCCACACTTCACACCTGAGAGACATGCGCCATCGAGCGAAACCACACTCACACCGCCATCGCCGATTCACCATCGCTTGCAACTGAGCTCGCACCCGAGGTTAACATCACCGCCATGCGACACCGCCGACAATCACAGAGAACAAGTCAGTTATGAGCTCTCCAGGTTTCCTCTTGTCATGTATTTCATTTAGTTTTGATAGATTTTTATAGATTTCGCTGTGTTTATGTTAGTTTTGTTATTTTCGTTGATTGGCCGATCGTTGAACCGAATTGAAGCGAGGAAATGAGGTTGTCGGAGTGTGGTAATGGGTTAGATTGATCGGTTATAGCCGATTTTTGGTTTTCCGTTCCTAACTGTGCGGCGTACCGCCTAGGGCTCAATGTTTTGAGGCAGTACGTCCCAAATTGAATTTAGGCTTCCTGCAGAGAATTGGGCGGCGTACCGCCCCAGTTTGGTCATTTCTGGGAGGTACGCCCATGGGTTAAAATGGTAGAATTTTTCCAATTTTTGAAAAACCTATTTTTGTTTCGTTTTTGATTTTTAGTTTCAGTTTTAGTTTTGTTTCAAGTTTAATTTTTGTTTTTCTTTATAAATTTTGAAAAAACCAAAAAAATTAAAAAATCAAAAAATACAAAAATAGTTTGTGAAATGTGGAGATAATTTGTGGGAAGGCCCGATTATTATTATTATTGTTTCGGGTGCTAACTTGTGTGAAGCAGGATGTCGAAACAACCGGCTTCTAGTTTCGAAAAGCGGGGGCCACAGGAGAGGAAGCAGGGGGAGTCGGACCCCACGATGCCGGTGCCTCTGCCTCCATTCAGGAGGAGGCAATTTAGCTACTGGGGGCTTGAGATTTTGCCAGATCTAGAGGGTCCCATGAGGATAAGCAGATGAGGAGGTTTGTGGTGATGCCACTATTGCATCACCAGAAGATTGATTGGGGCCTGATTGCGCAGTTAGGGCAGCTTAAGAGGATTCGAGGGCTGGTTACTGATAGGTGGAGGAGAGCGTTGACACCGGATGACCACCAGTACTTGGAGCTCACGGTGGAGTTTTTTTCGACTTTTGAGGTGGGTCCGGGGAAGTTTGGACATGGGAACACGTTATCATTTCCTTTAGGCCGATGGACTCATCACATGAGTATTCTTGAGTTTGTGGTTATGTACGGGTTATATGCGCAGGCAGAGGTTGAGGCGCCAGAGTTTGCTGCCCTCCCGAAAGGGATTTTTAGTCGAGCACACCCCCAGGGGGTTACTGATGTGCAGATTGCAGCTTTCTGGGATACGATTGGGGGGGGGGGGGTTCCGTACACAGATAACTTGATAGAGTCCCAGATTTGAGATCCAGTGATTCGGTATTTGCATAGGATAGTTGCGTGCACTATTCTCGGCCATCGGTCCGGCGCCGAGAAATGCACGAAGTCGGACATGGCGGTCTTGAGATCGATTATTGAGGGGCACGACCTCAACATTGCTAGTGTGTTGATTTTGTCGTTTGCAAGGAGGAGGACGTGTGGACGGGGTGTGCATCTGAGTATGGGACTGTATGTGACCAGGTTGGCGCGGAGGTTGGGAGTGTTTAAGCAGTATAGGGAGACACATTTGACGATCGGTGCTGAGACGTCGCATTATGAGCTTGGTGATATGCGGCTGGCTTCTATAGTTACTATGAGTGATCCCCCACTGTGGGAGGCCGTGAGAGAGGTTGTTGTTCAGGGAGATGAGGCAACTAGGGCCGCGAGGAGCAGGTGCTATTGATGATGAGATGGATGTTGTGGGTGATGTTGGAGCAGGTGCTAGTGGAGCTGGAGGTGATGAGGAGTAGGATGATATGGTGCTGATTTCACTGCCACTGCTTATCGGTTTATTTTCTCTTACCCTGTACTCTTTTTGGTTATTTTTGTTTTTATCTGATCTCAGTCAGTATGATATTATACTATACTATACCTAGGGGTACTGTATGGGGTAACGGGTTGGGTGGTTGTGATTTATTTTGGTTATGTATATATATCTGGTATAATGGTTGTGTTTGTTAGTAGCACCATGATTGAGATGTGACATTCATACATTACTTCTTCCATCCGATTTTTGGAATTCACGATCTGGTACGAGAGGGCGTTGGCATAACTTTCGAGGAGCTTTCACGATGTTCTCAGGGGAGTCTGTTCCAACTTGTTACTTTTTATTTATTTTTCCATTTTATTTTATCCTTTATTTTATTTTATCGTTTGAGTCTGTATATTCGTTATGTGCGTGTTCTTCTATCACATTGAGGGTAATGTCGATTTTAAGTGTGGGGAGGGGGACAGGACGTCAGTTTAATTTTTAAGTAGTTTGAATTTTTAGGTAGTTGTGTTATTTTGAAAAAAAAAACATAAAAAATCCAAAAAGATTTTTCCTTTTTTTTGAGTCATTTTTAGTTCTAGTGCATTGAGTCAAATCTGTCTTTGGATTAATTGCCGGTAAATAGAAAATGATAGTACAGTTAGGAATCGATTTTCAGAAGTAAATCAGGAAAAATAACGAAGGGAAAAGTGTTAGAGAAGAAGAGAATGGAAAGTATATCTAATTTGTGATGTGTCGGTAGGCCCAACTGACTTAGTAAAGCTTAATTATCCCATTGTGTTTATTATTGTATATATATGTAATTAAAATTAGTCTGCTAGTGGGTTCCCATTTTAGGAGTTAGAGTGATATTGAAACTGATGATTAGGAGGAAAAAGACATTTTTAAACTAGAGACTTATATATCCTCAGAATAAACGGCGCCCCATTTTTCCATATTTGAACATATTAGGTAATAAATCGGTTAATAATTTTAGAGTGAAGGGACATAATACTCATGTACAAACTAAGGATAGTATCCTGTGGTGAGTGCCTTTGATGATGCCCTAGATCTCGCGGGCAAAATACTCATGTACGATTTGGGGATAGCATCTTGCAAAAAGTGCCTCTGATGATGTCCATTGGTAATCATAGTTAAAATTAACCAACTATAAATATAAAAAAAATGAAAATGAAAAAAATAGAAAGAAATAATAGAAGAATAAATGCTCAAAAACTTCATTCATCCATTAAATCCACCATTCATGGGATATATAAGTATCTGGTTTAAGGAGGGTGGGGAAAATTTAAATATATCATCTTATTACCCTTTGCTTTGACTGAATTTGATTCAGAAGTAGACTGATCTAGAACTTTTTGAATGTGGGACACATAGGTAGACTGATACAATTGAATGGTAATTTATAAACACCTTGGGGGCTCAGAGGTCAGTGGTTGGGTTTAGTCGGACCGAAATATCGGAAATTGCAATTAGCATATGTGATTACATTTTGGAATGTAGAATGAGAATGGTTGATAAATTAAGAAGTTAAAGGATTTTGAGATTGATTTTTCCAATTATGATTCCATGGCAGTTTTTCCGAGACGAAAAAGTCAAGTGTGGGGATATGATGTTAGTCTAAAGTGTCATACGTTATTGCTATTATATTTTTACTTTTGTTATCATTAATTGTTGGATTACATTACATTTCGACGGTTTTGTGCTTCAAGGTACCAGGAGCTAAACATGCTAAACGCTGAGTTTTAGAAGATTAACGAAGCTGATCGGTACAAAGGTTGAGAAATGATCGAGAAATGAGTAAAGAATAAGAAGAAATTGAAGAAAAGTTTCTGCGATCAAGTCCTGGGTGTACGCCCAGGAGTGAAGACATTAGGGCGGTACGCCCTAAAGAGGAGGAAGACCGGCCGAAAACAAAAACTCGCGCGGTACGCCTAGAATATCATATTTTTGGGCGGTACGCCCTAAATCAGTTGACAGAAGATTTTTAGGGTTTTGATATATAACTTGTTTATTAAGTTTTTGTAAACTCTCTCTCATCCATAGACATCCAGAGCACTAGGGTTACGATTTTCTAGACTTGTTTGAAGGTTTTTGAAGATTTTAATCATTAGGTAATTGTTTTCTTATGCAATCTTTAGTTTTAATATCATGTCTGTTTTATTAGCCATGTCCGCCTAATCACCCTTTAACTACTTTTGTTGATTGGTTGGTAAAATTGTTCTGTTCCTAACCGTTAATTGCTAATTATTCCGGTTTTCCTTGCAACTGTTGAGCACCCGCATGCTGAACTTGTTTAACTAAACTAGTAAATTAGGGTTTTAGTGGTCCATTGTCATGATCTAGCTTTTTCTTGCGGCAGGAACTAAGCAGCACATTAGAAACTTAAGATATTAGGTCAACTAAGCAATTGGAGAACATGTCTATGTGTTATTAGCAATTGATTAGGTTTTGCCCAGATCGATAGCCAACCAGGATCCAAAAGTAGTTAGCTTTTCCCATTTGATAGTTTAATCAATTTCTCCAGTTTCTAAGTTAGTTAAAATTTAGTTAATTACCCCCAACTTATTCAAAATAGCTAAGAGGAAAATCAGGTAAATTAAGGTTAATCAGTAGTTTAATAGTTAGTTTAATCAATTAGTCAATTTCCACATATTCCCTAGGTTCGATAACCCTAACTTACCACTTCTACAAACTAATTTTAGTTGGGGATTTGTGACGGTCTGACAAACCGTTATCATTAGACCATTATGCTCCAATCTTTAGTTTGATCTTGCTTTCCACGCGCATTCTAGTTTAAGACTACGTCTTCATGATCCTTACCTCCCCTCTCTTGATTATTGATCAAATAAGAACAAGGAAAATCATTAGTAACGATACCCGTGCATGTTGGGTAGTCCAACATGTTGGGGTTAGATAAATCTAGTAAATATTCCCTGGATGCATGACATCCTGGGATGCAGAAACATCAAGCGATACCCAGAATGAAGGGCATAAATTTTAGGCCTAATATTTGAGAAATGCTAAACTTTTTTTATATACTATTTGTAAACCATAGAAGAAACATTCCAAGGGAGCCCTTCCACAAATCGTGTACCATTAGTATCATGTGATAACGGAGAAATGTGAAACAGATCTGTTGGGCTTGACAAACCCTGCCCTGGCTAGTCGCTCTAGCCCCGCCACCTTCGGGGGTGGAGAAGGGGTATTATATTGTCCTAACTTTGGTCATGCTCGGTATAGCATGGTAGGAAGGCAAAACTTAACTGTCGGAATGGGGACACATGGCCTATGGTGTTATAAATAGTGTGGTCTAGCTAACCCAAGTATATAAAATGTTTATTATCTTTTCCAGTATGTGTGATTCCTGGGGGGTTATGCCTCGTTGAGGGTAACTGGTTATCTTACAGTTTTTAAATAAATTGATATATATTTACTTTCTTAAACTCCGAGAATTCATTAACCTAGCGTTGACACTTTACATGTTTCTTCTCAGGTCCGTAGGAGGTTTGCTAAGAAGCGCACGTTAGGTATCATTCACGGTTTCCATGCATAGGTTGTAATAATTTAACACATTTTGCCGCTTTGGGTGAAAAGATAACTTAAACCATTTTTATGTTATCGCTTCCACATCTGAATTGTTAACTAAATACTTTATCGCTTTCGCAAATGATTTTTGAACTTTATGAAAATGCTTCCGCACTGTTTTGTAAATTAGTGTTTTACTCCGATAAACTATTTCGCAAATGTAAACTGGTTGTTGATTTGAGCATATAGATGTTTGAAGTGTCTAACGACTCAGATCCTGGTCATGTCGCGCCCCCTGTTCGCGGGTTTTAAATGGGTGGGTTTGCGGTGGTGTGACAGATGAAAATGTAGAGTGATGGGACGTGGGTTGTTGATCGTGGAATAATGGAATCAATATAGATGGACTGGATCAAATTAGTAGGATGACTCGGCTATTTTTGAAATTTTACAGTTGTAATCCTTATCTACAACTGTAAAATTTAGGGGCAATTGTTAGGGCTCAAATCCGCTCCCTGCATCTAGGGTACCAATTGATGTTTTGTATACTGTCTAGATACTAGGATGTTGTGGATCCAGGGAAGTCTTACTTATTTGTTTTAACCAGCATGTTGGAGCACCCATCATGCACAGGCATTGTTACTAATCTTGTGCCTTGTTGTTATTTAAATTAAGGTCGGGTAAAGCATAGGCAACGACTACGAAGACTAAGTTACAATTTGGAGGACGCATAGAGAGGAAGAAATGGCTAAAGACTCGGACTTCAACAACCGTTTACTGTTGAAGAGGAAATCCGGACACTACCCATAAAAGACTCGTGGACCAGGTCAAGCTTGGAAAACATGTGAAAACGTTGAGAGATCTCAAGACTCGGCTTCACCAACGGTCATAACAGTTAGCAGAGAGAATCCCGGGATATCCGGAGAATTAGTTAATATTACAATGTATAAATAAGTGGCTTAGGTTATTCTTGAGAACACCTGCTTCTCACTGACACTTGTACTCCCAAACGAACTCACTTAGTTACTAGCCACTGCCATTTGTAGTCAATCGTTTCAGTGAAATAAAATTAGTGATGTGTGTTATCGTCGCTAGAGGTTTTTTATGCCCGAAATCCTTAGAGACATCTAAGGATTAAGGGCTTTTTCCTCGTATAAATCCTGGTGTTATTGCTTGCATCCTGGGAATTCTTTCTTTTTGATTGATTCTAGTTTGTTTTTACATCAAATTTAACTTAGCTGTTTTATCAACTTACATATTTTGTATCCTAGACACCAAGCCTCACAAACGAGTTTGATCACAAAATCCTATGTTGTAGTATTTGGTCAAAACACTCAAAAGTAAAATAAAATAACCTTCACTCAACTGTAAAAAAAACTTTAGTTTGATAATTTCACTCGAAAGTAAAAGAAAAGTTTCAAGATCCTCACAAATCACTCTTAGTCTTGGTCCATGGTTGTGGATTGGGTGCGCATTTGTATTAATTTATTATGGTCTATCTTTATGCTTCAACAAGATCTGATACAGGAGTTGGTCCTATACCCTTCCCCGCTTCTGGCTAGATGCGGCGGATGGTGTGTGCACCTAGACCGGCGGCCAGAGTGAGACAAAAATTCAAACACTCGAGGACATGCTACAGGCATGTTGTAAGAGATTGGATCGGATGATGGTTTACTAGTCGTGATCAAATCATGATGAACAAGATGTAATAATGTGAAATTGCATTGATCACTTAGACACAATTACAAAGACACAAAACACAGAAAGATCTCTGACACTAAGTCTCTCACACAAAATTCTCACACAGTTGGTTCCTGGAGTTGTAACAAATGAATACAAACCAACATTATTTACTACCCACTGACCCAATGAACCAGGCCCGGCAACTAACTGGTGGTTCGTTGATTGTTTGCTAGCTGTTCACTGGTCAGTTTGTTGGTAGTCATGCCATATCTCACTAACTCTATCAGATCGATAATTTTGTATACGCAGAGATAGTCCGATCATTTGAGAAAATAAAGAAAATCAAAAGAGTTTAAATCTTTCAAAATGAACACATGTTAACATAGTGACTTCTCAATTTTCTTTTTCACGTATCCTTTTTTACATCAAGAAATACGCATCAAGATATTTCCACTAGGTCAGGCAATTCATTTAGTGTATATCGCATATTCATACTTTCTGATTTGCCAAGCCTACCTAGCATATCAAATAATAATCTTATGGCTTTTTCATCTACTCTATCCACGAGTTAGACACGTTAGCCAATGTACCATCATTTTCCAATGATCAATTTCTCAATTTTTTATTTTTTCCATTTATTTATTTCTCCCCCAAAATTCACTTTTTGAATTTTCCAAATGTTTCTCCCCCTAAAAATATGAAAGAAAGAAAACGAAAAAAAAAAATGAAAATGATCGATCAACACAGACACTTCCGATATTAATTTTATGGAGAACACACATTCGCTACAAAATGTTTCAAAAAATGAACTCTTTGTAGCGCTAAATTAATCACAGACATTCCACTATCAGCAATTGTATAATTACCAATAGGTCTTCTTGAAGTACCTTCACACACCGGTTAAACATTATTTCTTTAGGGTACGACCCAAGTCAACATCCTTGGGTCGCCCGTTGTCTTCAAGATAATCATTGTTGTCCTTGGAAACAACTTTTCGTTTCCATATGATTTGTGTTTAAAATTTTGAAATGAACCCACAAGTCTATCAACTTGCGTCTTTGTCCAAGACAACTTATTTGTTGATTGAAACGATTTAGTTTGTAGCTGATCAAAATTTTTACCATTCGAATCAAAAAATTTATCCACATAGGATTTCGTGTTAACAGCTGTAGGACAATGTAAAGCAATATGTCCTGGTTTACGACATGCGTAACATCTTCGACGAAACATAGTCATCAACTTACTATCAGAACTTTTACCACTTACGGATTCTGGACCTTTGAAGTTCTTTAGTTTAAGAATATGTTTCTCAATCGGAGAATCATAAAACCCATAAGAAACCAAATGCACATGGGTGAATGAAACCATTATAGAAATCATACCTGTTAGCTTCTTAGAAAAATATATGTACTAGGAGAACTTCGTGGTTTATCGTTATAATCACATGAAGAACTTCCCGAGTAATAACCATTACATGATGATCTAGAAAAAACATTCTTCATTTGCTGTTGTTGTTTACCCTTGAATTTCTGGTCATTTTGAACCTTGGGTACAACAACCTTTGATTTCTTCTGTTGAACTTGAACTGGAACTTCTTTGTTCTCATAACCCAGACCACCACATTTATGTTTCGATGTATAAGACTTCTCATGACCTTATGTAGCAAGTCTAGAAAGCTCATCCTTGATTGCATGAAGATAATTTTTCTTTGATAACATGGATTCATCAATTTCTATCTTTGAAAACTTTTGACCATTAGCTATCCCCTCATTACCATCAAACAGTTTTTCTTTACATAAGAAAACAGAATTTGAAGCAAACTTAGGCGCTTTGCTAAGATCATATCCTTTGCCATCCCTCTTTATAGCATTTGGCTTCCGTTTCTTCTCTGAAATAGGATTAGCAAACTTGGAGTAATCAAATTGTTCATCACAGGATTTCACTTCAGATGTGGACTTAGCCATAACTTCAGAAGCAGGAAGTTGATGTAGAACAACATCTTTACTACTCTCCTCACTCTTTTCTAACTTATACAAATAATTCAGAAAAGTATGTGAATTATTGCAATTATTTAGTTTTCTTTGCAAATCTAACACTAGTATTCTAAGTTCAGATTTTTTTTGTATTGGCGTCGATCAAATCCTTCTATGATGCAATAAACTGCTCAGACGACATGTTATACTCATATTTATGAGGTCGTCTCAGATCACATTCTTAAAGAACCTATTCAGTTACCTTCTCATATTTCTTCTTATAAATCTGAACATGTTCTTTCAGAACTATGTTTTCATCTTTTAACAAAACTTTTTCATCAAGCACTTTTGTCTGTTCTTCTTGGTGACTAATTTCTTTGTCAGCAAGTTCAACAACAGTCTTTTGAAGTTTCTCATATTTTTTCTTCAAAATTACACTTTTTGAAAATGGTGCATCAAAGTCTTCAACAACTTCTTCAGCCTCTTTTTGGTAATTTTCCATATTCAAATTTGCTTCTTCATATATATTTCTTCCAAATAGCACATTCTCCACAAGATTTAGTTTTTAAAGATATCAATTCCTAGGTAACTTCTTTCAACTTCTTTTTGTAACTTTCTAAATCTTCCTCTGTCAACTTACACTCATCCGCCAACAAATTCTTCTCCTTTAGAAACTCATACTTATCTTTGGTACTTTGTGTACAAGATTCACACACTAAATCATAACCACTAGTATCTGACTCAACATCAGTAACACAACCATCAATATATTCAGTCTTGGAGATAAAAACACAAACTCCCTTATCTGATTTCTCATTACTACCTAATTCTAAACCACTAGATTCTGAATCACTTGATTTTTAACCAATCTCAGATATACGTTCATCAATCTTCACTGTCGAAGCAACAAATGCTGATTGATCATAATAGTATTTACCCCAATCGAAATCTTCATCTTCTTAATGATCAATAAATGCTTTTGCATTTGAATCTTTTGATGTTTGAGTAGAATTTCCAGGAGTAGATTTTTCATCCTTTGACTTTCAAGGATGTGGCCATTCCCGAGCAAAGTGCCCAGAATTAGAACAATTAAAACACTTTACTTTTGTTTTATCCAATACAATTTTACCTCCTGGATTATCAGGATCAATCTGATCATAATCTTCCTCAATTAATTAAGCATTGTTCATACGATCCATGATCACACCGTAATATAAAGAAATCAATGCAGACATTAAAGCCATGTAATCCTCGCTAGTTTTCGCATGAACTCCACTTTGAGATACTTGATGTGGAATAAACACATTGCAACCTCTTAAATCACCAGAATTTTCAGATTGTCCAGCAAGAAAAGCTGATGTAAGTGATGCACTATAAATGCTTGGCTTCTTGGCACTGATAGTTGAACCATTTTCACCATGATACAACGTGGGATTCAGAATTTGTACATGCATTAACTTTATCACATTCATCTCAAGCTCCCTTGCTTGTAATTTTTCCATCAAATTGTAATTGCGTGAGCGGTGGATTGTCTATCTGGTCATATAGAAATCAATGTAAAACGATTATGAAAGATGACACAAGATGTAAATACAAATGATATTTGTATTATCATACCATAAAGACTACACACTTTCACACAGTAGATTGGACGAGATGTTCTAATACTATACAAGATAAAGCTATTTATAGATGAATAATTCTATGCAAATACACGATCATCCGAACTGCCAGTTCGGACAAGTTCGTGTGCATCCGAAATGACATTTCGTGTCAGTTCGGACATGCACAATCTTGTAGCTTTTATCTTTCATTTGATACTTCACATGACGACCAAGAATCATGCACCAACAAACTCCCCCTCGACATGTGTAGTATCAATCTCCAAAAAATCTTATATCTTCAATCAAACTCTCCCTCAACTTGACGATTATTCAGATCTTGAATACTTGACATTGAAGCGCGTGTAAACTCTTTATCAAAAACTTTAGAAGACTTGAAGTTGCGATATTCTCTTTCCACATAGAAACCTGCCAACATAAATAATCTTGGGGCAAAACGTCTCTTTGAGACTCCAAGATATGTTGATTTTTTTTTAAATCTGAATTTGTATCCCATGTTGATCAATCGAAAAGAAATTAAAAACAAAATCTTTTAGATTTTTCAAAACTTTATATCAAAACACACCTAAAATCTTTTTGGCATTTTCTGAAATTGAAAAGTAAATGCAATACAGAATCAGACATTATTTTGGTCTTTTGTGAGAAAGATCACGACTTGGGATCATATTGATCATAACATGCTGAACTACATTACAATTTCGATTATTATAGACATAAGCCATGTCGATTGCAGATATAATTTGTCCAACTTTAAACTCTGGGATAATAATACTCATACCACCTGGATATGTTAAGATATCGATTAATTTTGCTTGGACCAGTGTATCCCACACTATAAAAAATACTCAAATATGTTTTTGCTTATCACACTTTGTGATTTCACTTGTGATTTAACACATATTGATTGAATTTATGATATAGTCAACTGTGTTCCATGCAAAAAGAAATAAGAACGTTAAATTGTCTACCTTAAGGTTGATCTTTAGATGCACAGATAAGGCCTCAGATTTAACAAAATAAGAAAATAAAATAAGTTGAAATTGTAAAATTCAACAACAATACGCAGAGAAAGTCCGATGAATTATAAGAAACACCAAAGAAAATAAAGTAGAACCTTAAATGAACAACTATCAGGTCGGTCTTGTGGACACGTAGAGATAGTCCGATCATTTAAGAAAATAAAGAAAATGAAACAAGTTTTAATCTTTGCAAAATGAACACATGTATACACAGTGACTTCTCATTTTTCTTTTCACATATCTCTTTTTCTTGATATATCTTGAGATACGCATCAAGATGTTGTCCACTAGGTCAAGCATCAGATTTATTGTCTATCACATTTGTATACTTTCTGATTTGCCGAGCCTACCTAGCACATCGAGCAATGGTCTTATGACTTTTTCACTTACTTTATCCATGAGTCAGACATCGTCAGCCAATGTACCATAATTTCCCATTCATGTCGGATACAATTTTTCATGTTTCAATGTTTTTGTCTTTTTAAATTTTTCAATTTCTCCCCCTAAAAATGACAAACTCTATTTTTAAATTTGCATTTTTACCAATTAGGAAACAACACACTATTTTTGTATTTTTCAAAGATACAAACTCCCCCTCGAACTGAGATGGAGTGAAAAACAAAGAAAAATTGATCAACCAACACGAATACTTGCAATTTAGCATTTGAAAACACAAATTTTGATTTGGAAATTCAGTTTAAGTTAAACACGGATATTCCACTATCAGCAACTGTTCAAGTACCGATAGGTCTTCCTGAAATATCTGTTGACACGAGATAAAACATTAGTCGCTTTGGGATCGACCTGATTCAACAGCGTTTGGTCGCCCGGTGTCTTCCACATAGTCATCGTTGGCCTTGGACACAACCTTTGGTTTCCATATCAGTGATTATTTTAATTTTTGATCAGAACCAGAATCAGTGTCAACTAGCGTAGTTGGTTTGGACCAAGACGGCTTATGAGTTCATTTGACCTTTGGGGACCATGATTCATCAAAAATTTGACCATTGTTATCCACATATTTGGCAGTGTTGTGGATATATGCAGTCGTTGGACAATTTGTAGCTAAATGTCCAGATTAACGACATGCATAACAAATTCGTTCATGAAATTTAAATACATTTGAAAAATTCTTTGAATTTTTAAAACATGATGAATGATCAGACCCAAAATTATCAAAGAAATCATCATAGGAATCATACCTTGGAGATTGACTCCGTGAAGAAACCTTAGATTCAGATGAAGATCCTCCAGAAGAATAAAAACTTGTTTTGTTGGAGGTTGTGATTTCTTTTGACTCTTGACTTTCAAAACTTTCTCTGTCTTCTTTGGCTTTTGAACACGAACGGGCAATTCTTGAACCTCAAACACCAAACCTTTGTGCTTGTAACCTGAAGTCTTTGAAGATCCAGATTGAAAACCAGAAGCATCTCTCCCTTTGGCTTCTCTAATAAATTTATCTTCAATATCCTTCAGCTTGTTCTCACGCATCAAAGCTTTAATAACTTCCTCTACAGATGAATTACTGACATATTTCACAACTTCACCAAAGATGTTTTCATCTTCCAAAAATGATGAACTAGAATCAAACTTTGGAGCTTCACCAAATGTTACTTTCTTCTTTGTTGATTTAGTTTTCTTCTTCTTTGCTGGTGTTGCAAATTTGGAATAATCAAGCAATTCAGCTTTAGGATCAAGAGGAGCAGATGTAAACTCAGATAATAATCACGGGCTAAGGAACCTTGTGAATATCATCCTCTTTCGAACTATCTTCACTCCTATCCTCTTATACAAGAAATTCAGCAAAGTTGGTGATAAGTTACAGTTCTTGACTTGCCTTTATAACTCTAGAATTCCAGCTTTAATTCAGAAATTTTTCTGTTGAGCAGCAAACACCTCTTTTATGACTTAATGAATTCTTCATTGAGATCATTGTACTCATACATTTTCTGTTATCTGATTTCACATTTAGACAATACATCTTCAGCAACTTTCTCCCACTTCTTTTTGAATATCTCAACATCCTTCATCAACACTTCATTCTTATCTATGAGAAGAGCATTTGGATCTCGAATTGTAGATAACTCTTCTTGAAGTTTCAGAAGTATATCAGCAGATTCAACAAGTGCATTTGCTTGTTCATATTTTTGTTGAACTGGATAACTTTTCTCAAATAACGCCTCAAAATCTTCATCAACTTTTTTAGCTTCAGCTTCGGCCTTTTCACACTCTTCAACCAACTCATTCTTTTCTTTCACCAAATCTTCATTAACATGAACCAATTCATACAATTTCTTCTGAAACTCTTCCATTTCTTGCTTTAAAACAACTGAGAATCTCTTTCTAAACTTGCATTTTTGTTGCGCACTCTCACACATCCAAGACATTTAGATTCTTCAGCCTTTGAACTATTATTCACCTTTGTCTAAACCTCTTCGACCAGTGATACTTTGGAACTTGAATCAGAATCCGTTAGAATTCTATTATCTAAATGACGAGCTGTTAAAGCAACATTATTAATTTCATCTTTAGAATTTACATTAATATCAGCATGTGGCACCCTTCTAACTTCAGAATCTGCATTTCAAGAAAATTCATTTGGATGCCAAAATATTTCTGTCATTCTGTCATCAACAGGAACAAATGCTTTTTGATCTTTTTGTAAGTACATGTGCGGATCTTACTACTACATGATTCGGTCACAACGATTAACACGAATGTAAATAAAGCTTTGCTTTATTGATTCACAAAGAGTTACAATGATCTAGAGAGAGAACACCTTAGAACACACACAGTTAAGATAATGAAACTCATAGAAGTCCTCAACTCTCTCTAACACAAAGTCTTTATAGTAGCAACATACTGGCCGCGTACCAACCAGCGGACCAGTTGGTACGCCCATACCAATTGTTACGGTGGACCATTTAGTACGGCCCACAATGGTATGTTGACTACTTGACTCACAAACTCGCTCTAATCTAGATACAATACACGAGACACATTGCAGCATAGGAATATGCTCTAACAAACTCCCCCTTAACGTGTAGTGTAACTATGTATCTATCTATCTAACTAAACTTCAGTCTTCAATCTTCAGCATCGTTGCTTTTGATCTTCAACTTGAAATCTTGTTAGAAATATAGCTTGCAGGCTGGATCAGTCTTGAACACCTGTTGAACTTCAAGATCCACTTTGTGAAAGATATTACACATACTCCCCCTTTCATCATGCTTGAGTCTTGCCACATAGAACCTGCAATTTCAGAAGACAGAAACGCGACTTTCTTTTTCTTTTGAAAATTAATTTAATCTTGGCACGAAACTTCTCTTCGAGAATCCAAGATATAGTTTTGAAATCATAATTTTGTATCTTGTATCGATCGGTTGAAAACAAATAAGAAACTTTTAAATCTTTTTGGCTTTTTGAAACTTTACATCAAAACACGCCGAAAATCTTTTTGATTTTTTTTAAGTTTATGCTAAAACACACATGAAATGTTTTTGGATTTCATCATATTTGAAACATAAATGCAATACTGAATCAGACACTGTTTTTGTCTTTTGCGAGAAACATCATGACTTGGGATCATATTCGTCATGACATGCTGAACTATACTTCAATTTCAATTACTTCAGCACACAAGTCATGTCGATTACTGGTATAATTTGTCCATCTAAAACTCAAGCACAATCATACTCATAACATCTTGATATGTTATTGTAGTGATTAGTTTGCTTTGACCAGTGTATCCCACACTATCAGACATACTCTGATATGTATTTGCTTATCACACTTTGTGATTTCACTTGTGATTTAACACGTAGTGACTAAATTCATGATATCGTCAACTGTGTTCCATGCAAAAAGAAATAAGAACGTTAAATCCTTTATCTTAAGGTAGATCTTTCGATACGCAGATAAGGCCTCGGATTTAACAAAATAAGAAAATAAAAACACGTTGAAATTGTATAACCCAACAACAATCAGGTCGGTACTCCTGTACACCAAAGAAAATAAAGCACAACGTCAAACGAACAACAATCAGGTCGATCTTTCGATACGTAGAGAAAGTCCGATCGTTTGACAAAATAAAGAAAATCAAACAAGTTTAAATCTTTGCAAAATGATCACATGTTTACACAATGACTTCTCATTTTCTTTTTCACATATCTTTTTCTTGATATCTTGAGATACGCATCAAGATGTTGTCCACTTGGTCAAGCATTTGTATTTAATTTGTTTATGACATCTGAATATTTTCTGATTTAATGCCGATCCTACCAAGCACATCAAACAATGATCTTATGGCTTTTTCATCTTGTTTATCATGAGTCAGACACGTAAACTAATGTACCATCATTTTTTCAATGTTTTGTATTTTTTTCATTTTCTCCCCCCCCCCCCCCCTCCCCTTAAAATGAAAACTCTATTTTTGGATTCTCATTTTAACAAAACACAAAGACACTATTTTTTGTTTTTCAATTTTCTCCCCCTAAACTACATACGGAATGTAAAAGAAAGAAAGTTGACCAACCGATATTGATACCTTTTCAATTTAAGCTATCAGAAAAACTTTCAGTTTTGAAATATTGTTCATTGAATTTAAGTTACGCAGGAAACTCCACTATCAGTTTCTGCTTGAAGCTTTAACTTCACAATCACCGACAATCTTCTTGAAGTAACCTGCACACTGGATTTAGATGATTAGTATTCAAATGTGTTAGAGCACATTCCTATGCTACGTTGTGTCTCGTGTATTGTATCTAGTTTAGAGAGTTTGAATGAGTCATAGTTGTAACATACCAAGGTGCCGTACCAAATGGTACGCCGTACCAATTGGTACGTCCGTACCAAATGGTATGCCAGTTGGTACGCTGGTAAGTTGCTAACTATAAATAGTTCGTGTTAGAGAGAGTTCATTAGTTCTTTCATTGTCTCTATCTCTTAAGTGTGTGTAACTGAGTGTGTACTCTCTCTAGCTTGTAACTCTTAGTGAATCAATAAAGCAAAGCTTTATTTACATCGTGTTCGTTCTTGATTTAATGAATCATGCAGTAGTAAGATCCGTTCCATGATTTTACAAGTGGTATCAGAGCATTTGGTTGCTCTTCTGCTGCGATTTGGTCAATTTTCGGATTTTAGAGAGAGAAAGTTCGGGTTTTCTTCGTTTTTCATCTATTTTTCTCAATTCTGAGTGATTCTAAGGTCAAAAATGATTTCTGAGTGTTCCTGGTGAGTTTTCGCACCTCACTGAATCAAATTCCAGTCCCAAAAGTCGAAAATTTGAAAAATCCGTCGATCTTAGTTTCGTACGTCGTTGGTACGCTCGAAGAACAACTGGTACGTCTCCGGTACGCTTCTGGTACGCAAGGAAATATTCATCAGTTTCTGGTACGCTGAAATCTGGTCCGGAAGACAATCTTCAAGTTTGGTCCGCGACGGTTATTCATTAGTCCGCTGATAGTTACTCCGTACCAAACTGGTACGCTGAGGGTGTCTGATACGCTGAAGTCATCTGGTCCGCATCTGGTACGCTGATTTGGTTTGGTCTGCTGATTTGGTCTGGTACGTAGATTGGTACGCTGAGAAGTTTTGGTACGCTGGCTAGAAAAGTGTTTTTCACTAAAACTGATGTAACTTGAGAACCGTTAAGAGTTACGGGAGCTAATACCAGCCAAAACGTTCGTCTCGACGAGATCTATACTTTTACCCCCCAGTTTAACCCCCAAAATCCGCTTGGAAGACCTCTTTTTTTGAGTTTAAAGTTTTGACATTTGATTTTTACCTTCAAGATGAGTAATTTTCAAGCGTTTTCAGCTATGCAAACCTCGATGCAAGCCATGATGAACTATGATAATGAAATCGGAACAACTCAGAAAGTTCCTAAATTACTTCGATTGGAAGATTATCATAACTGGAAGAAAAGATTTGAATCTTACATATACTCACAAGATGTTGATTGTTGGATTCCGATTGAAAAACAATATGAGTATCCGTTGATTGCTAATACTTTACCAAAATCGATAAGTGATTTTGAGCCTGAAGAAAAGAAGGTATTTGCAAGAGAAAAGATAACTTATAGTTTTTTCACGATGACATTACCCAAAGATTTGATGCATCAGTTTAAGAATTTTCCAACTTCGAAACAATTATGGGATGCTATTGAAAGATGTGAGGGTAATGATCAGTACAAGAATTGTGACACCTCAGTCAAAACCAGGTCAACTCGTTGACTTTGACTTTTATTATTACCATTAATACGTGCATTATCTGTTAATTACCTGTTAAGTATCTGATTATTACCTGTTAACTGGGATATATATATATATATATTGGTCAAAATAATTCCCGAGTTTGTACCAACTATTTTGTCCAATTTAAAAATCAAGCAAACCCACTAATGACTTAGTTGAATTTCAACAACAAGAAAAACTATATAAAATGTAAATTTTATATTTTCTCACCCGGTGTCCGAACTGACTGTTCGACACGTAAAAAAATTAAAGTAAATATTATCAAAAGTTTTTTCAAGACTTGAACTCCTCAACCCATTTCACTTAGAAAAATCCAAACATCAACCGAACCTCGAACCCGTAACCCGGTTGGGCCCAGTCAGGCCCAATAACCTCAAAACTTATTCATTTGACCCGAAAATTTACCCGATGACTTAGTATAACCCAACGAGCGTTTTGACTCAACCCGCCAACCCATAACCCGACCCGATAACTGGCCCGTTAACCGAACCGCGAACCAAACTGGCCTAGCGGTCCGGCCCAGTTTCCGGTCCGGCCCACCCTTTCGGCCCGTTTCCGGTCAGGCCCAACCCGGCCTAAATGGTTATTTTTTTTAGATTTTAACCCAACAAGATTTTATATAAAAAGTCCACCACCTTTGTAGTTTTTATAAAAACTAAAATTAGTGTTTAAATCCCAAACTTTTTGTAAACACTAATCCACTATTTTTAAACCAACCCATGGACTTTTATAAAATTATAAACTCTTGAATCACTTCCATCTTTTATAAAAATCACCATCTTTTTATAAAATATCACCTACTTCTAATTTAAGTGATTATCTTTATTTAAAATTAAAACTAATAACTAGTTGTCAAATGGGTGTTACCCAAAGGGTAAATTAACACCCATTTGAGTATAAATATGAGGCCAAGATCATCACAAACACTTGCACCTCCCCACTCTCTCCCTCCCATTTTTCGGTCACCACCGAACCACCACTAGCCACCACCGAACTACCACCTAGCCACCGCAGATCACCTCACTACCACAGTGAACCACCACCATTCCATATTTACTTTTGTAAGTAAACTAACCTTTTTTTTCTCCCCACTTTGCTATACTTAGTCACTCACCCGAAAACACCTCAAGTCTTGATATAACTTGAAATAAATTATTTCTCTAATCCTCTAAAACAACCAACACTTGGGTTAATAATACAAGTGACTTGATCTAACACATCTTTGGTGCCTTAGGGCTTAAAATAGCAAAGATGTGAGGTTGTGCACTAAAGAAACCAAATTGGGAGTATTGTGTATTACAACCTAGATCATTTATATTTATCTTGTATTTAATTACTTGTTATTAAATTTCTTGCAATTTATTTTCTTGTTATTTATTTATCTTGGTCCTAACACTAATGTGTTAGTTGATATGTCCTAATACTTTAAGTATTAGTAAGATTTGTTCACTTGGTTGAACATAAAGGTCCTAGCTATTGATAGTTGATATGTCCTAATACTTTAAGTATTTATCTTGGTCCTAACACTAATGTGTTAGTTGATATGTCCAAAAACTTTCTTGAAATTCTCATCTTTGCACAAGTAACTTGTGAAAGAGTGTGAATTCTTCAGATTATTCAATTGCCGCTTCAGATCCAACACTTCAACACTCAAATCAGATATCTTCTTTTGTGCTTCACCCAACGCCTTTTCTGAATCAATCAATTATTCCGAAGCTCTGTTAGATAGAAACTTTTCTTGTCGCATCTGATTATGTGCATCATACACTTCTTGGGTAATTTTCTTCACCCTTCCCTCATGAATCTCAATGTTTCTTTTTAGCAATTGATTTTCTTCTTTCAAACTTATAACTTTGTCATTCAGAATGAACCAGTTGATGTTGGTTTTCGGTAGCAGTAACTTCATCAAACTCTTTTTTGAGTTCATCATAAGATTGCTTTAGCGATTCTACTCTTGCAGTGGATTTTTGAAATAGAGCATCAAAATCTCCAATCACATATTTTGCTTCACTCTCCCGCTTCTCAGCACTTTTAACCAATTCTTCATTCTCAGTCCGTAGCTTCAAATTTTGTTCTTTGTCTTCAACAACTGTCCTATTCAAACTTTTCTGGAGCTCGACAAACTCTTCCATCGAAATATTCTTTTCCTTGACTAATTTCTCATTTATCTTAAGAATCTCATCAGAATCTTCAAACTTCTTTGTGAAACTTTCTAATTCTTCTTCTTTCTTTGTCTTTTCAACAACTAACCCTTCTATTCCTTGAACCAATATCTAAATCTTTCTCTCTTTTTTAGCACAAAATTCACAAGTTGATTCGTAACCACTAACACTGGAATCATAATCACTTGAATCAACTTGCACAGTTGCCATAAATGCAGATTCATCAGGAAAATCCTTAGACCAATCATAAGGTTCATAAAGTTGAGAAATCATAGCTTTTCCGTCTTTATTGGAAACATTCTTATCAGAATTACTCTTGTCAGATGATGATTGAGTACAATCCCGAGCAAAATGTCTGTAGTTGGCACATTTAAAAATTTTAATTGTTCGTTTATCCAAACCAAGCTATCCTCCTTGAAGAATTGATGTCTTGCCATGTTTTGTCATAAATCTCCTTCCCCTCTCAACTACCATAGCAAACTGCCACTCCAGATCTAATTTATTCAATTGATCTTCATCCAACTGATTTAAATCTTCTCCAAACAAAATAGAGTGACCAATTTGACTAAAAACTGACCCAAACGAAGATGATATTAAAGCAGATAACAAAGCAGCTAGATCTTCAGTTGCTTGAGCAGAAGTAGAATTGTTTGTTGATTTCTCATGAATAGTTAACCAGTAACCAGAAGAACGACCATAATTGTCAGAATGTCCAGCAAGCAATGCTGTTGGAGCTGGATTAGAACTTGAACTAGGAAGTGATGTAGAGTCAGCATGCACGGTAGCATAATTTTCTCCGAAATATAATTCAGGATGTTGAACAGACAGATCTGCCGACTTTTTCACAATCACTTCCATTTCACGAGCTTGTAACTTGCTTGTCAATTCATTAAATGTCCAACCGGCATAACTTGGATCATTAGTCAACATCATAACATAATTTTCCCACTTATCAAGTAAGGCTTCCAGAAATTTCTCCTTCAATTCATCATTCTCCTTCTTAACACCTACAACTTCAAGTTCATTTATCAAGTGTGAACACCTCGCAATCAAGTCTGACACTTTCTCCTTATCACAATGACTAAAATTATTAAATTCTTTATTCAACACTTTCTTTCGGGTCTGCTTAAATTGATGCATTAGATCCTTTGGTAATGCCATTGTAAGATAACTATACATTTTCTTCTCTCTTGCAAATAATTTTCTTTCCTCCGAATCAAAACTGCTAATCATCTTTGGCTTGTTGGGACCTATCATCGGATACTCATATTCTTTTTCAATTGGAATCCAACAATCAAATTCTTGAGAAAAGATGTAAGATTCATATCGACTCCTCCAATTGTGGTAATCTTCCAATCGAAGCAACTTAGGAACCTTCTGAGTCATTCCTATCTCATTATCATAATTCATCATGATTTGCATTGATGTTTGAGTAGCTGAAAACGCTTGAAAATCGCTCATTTTGAAGTTAAAAAACGAACGTCAAAGCTTCAAACTAAAAAATGAAGGTCTTAGAAGGGGATTTTGGGGGTCAAACTGGAGGGTACTAGCCATTAGGCAATAAAAATCTAGATCTCGTCGAGACGGTCATTTTGGCTGGTATTAGCTCCCTTAACTCTTAATGGTTCTCAAGTTACGTCAGTTTTAGTGAACATTACTATTCTGCCAGCGTACCAAAACCACCCTCAGCGTACCAAAATGTCGACTTCCGTACCAGCAAAGGTTAACGTACCATCAACGTACCAAGAAAAAGACCAGTCTAACTCAGCATACCAAACCAAGCAACGTATCAACTTGGTACGACGTAACTGCCCGCGTACCAGTGAATAACCACCGCGTACCACATATGAAGATTGTCTTCCGTTCCAACACTCAGCGTACCAGAAATCTATGAAGATTGCCTAGCGTAGTAGAATATTCACCCGGCGTACCAACAAACTCATCCGGCGTACCAGCAGCGTACCATGCTGAAATCGACCGATTTTTCAAATTTTTGACTGGAATTTGGAACACTGAGGTGCGAGAACACTCTAGGAAGCTTTAGAAATTATTTTTGACCTCAGAATCACTCAGAATAAGAAAAATTTGTTGAAAAAAGACTCCAACCCAAACTTTCTCTCACTAGGATTTCGAAAATGGACCAAATCACAGCAGTAAAGCAACCTGGATTGCTCTGATACCACTTGTAAGTACCTGTACGGATCTTACTACTGCATGATTCAGTCACAGCGATTAACACGAATGTAAATAAAGCTTTGCTTTATTGATTAACAAAGAGTTACAATGATCTAGAGAGAGAACACCTTAGAACACACACAGTTAAGATGATGAAACTCACAGAAGTCCTTAACTCTCTCTAACACAAAGTATTTATAGTAGCAACATACTGGCCGACGTATTAACCAGCGGACCAGTTGGTAAGCCCGTACCAATTGGTACGGCGGACCATTTGGTACGCCCGTACCAATTGGTACGGCGGACCATTTGGTACGGCCCACAATGGTATGTTGACTACTTGACTCACAAACTCGCTCTAATCTAGATACAATACACGAGACACATTGCAGCATATGAATATGCTCTAACACTTTTTGATCTTGATTTGTTGAATGTATAACCAAATGAGCATGTTGACAAGTCTTCAATTTATTATTAGTTGAATTTGGGCATTCTCGTGCAAAATGTCCATATATTGAACATTTGAAACAGTTAACCTTCGATTTGTCCAACCCGATCTTTCCATCTTGATTCCACCTCTTCTTTCCGGTTCTGTTAAATAATTTCTTTGTTCTTCGAACCAACATAGCATACTGCCAAATCAAAAACATCTCTTTAAGATGATCATAATCAATCTGATCATAATCTTCATTTGTCAATTCTGCATTACTCACTGAACCAGTGATAACCCCAAAATATGAAGAGACCAATGCTGACATTGAAGCCATATAATCATCAGTTGTTTGAACAGATAAAGCATTTTGTGTTGATGAACTAATAATTGAAACAGTGCAACCAGAAGAATAACTAGAATTATCAGATCTACCGGCAAGAAATGTTGTAGGAGGTGCGGTATTTAAAACATTTGAGTTCACAGCATTAATGGTAGAATCATTTTCACCGTGATACATAGCGGGATTCTGGATTTGTGTAGGAAGTGACTTATTCACAGTTAACTCCATATCCCTTTCTTGTATTCTTTGAATAAAATCATTTAATTTTGTATCGCATCAAACGCTTGAAAATTTGACATCTTGAATGAATTTGGTTACTCTTCACCCAAACCTAAACCGAACTCAAACTTGTTTAGCCGAACTGAGACGAACCCGATACGAACTAGAATAAACTGATAAGATCCAAACCGAACTCAAACGAACGGAGCCAAACCGTGACTTCGTGTAGACGAACTAAAATCCAAACTAGAATGTAGTCGAACTCAATCCGAACCGAACTAAACTAACCGAACTCGATCCAAACTGGAATAGTATCCGAACTGGAAACAAACCAGAATAATCTGAACTCTCACTTTGGATGAACGAACACAGACGAACCTAGCCGAACTCGCACTTCGTTTGAACGAATGTATTCGAACCTAAGCGAACCTACACATCGGAGCGGTTATTTTTGTGAACAATCAGATCTCACCCGAACTCAGACGAACCGAAACCATTTTCGACTCAAATTTCACGATTTATAGTGTTTTCGAATGAGATTTTCAACAGTAAGTCAGAAAAACTCAGTAGAAATGATTTAGAAGAAGATTTTTCACACAAAACACACTCAAGATGATCGAACAAACACAAAAATGAGTAGATTTTTCAAAAACCGCCACTTTTTTACTTGAAAAACCAAAAAACACAGATTCTCAAACTAGTAGAATGAACTGAAAGCTCTAATAGCACTTGTAATTGCGTGAGCGGTGGATCGTCTATTTGGTCGTATAAAAATCAATGTAAAACGATTATGAAAGATGACACGAGATGTAAATACTAATGATATTTGTATTATCAGACCACAGAGAGTACACACACACTTTCACACAGTAGATTGGACAAGAGGTTCTAATTCTATACAAGATAAAGCTATTTATAGATGAACAATTCTATGCGAATAAACGATCATCCGAACTCCCAGTTCGCACAAGTTCGTGTGCATCTGAACTGGCAGTTCGTGTCAGTTCGGACATGCACAATCTTATAGCTTTTATCTTGCATTTGATACTTCACATGATGACCAAGAATCATGCACCAACACAAATCATTAAATGATAAACTTAGATACTCTTTATCACGAGTAACCAAGAGCACATAATTCTCCCATTTTTCAGGTAAAGCTTCTAGCAATTTTTTTTCAAATCAGCAGCATCCTTTTTGATGTTTACCAACTTCATCTCACTTAATAGATGAGAAATCTTGAGAGTAAATCAGAAAGATTCTCATTTGGAACATGCTTGAAATTATCAAATTATTTCTTCAACACCTTCTATTTACTCTTCTTATACTGGTCCGTACCCTCACATCTTTTCAACAATGCTTCCCATCATTCTTTAGAAGTAGTACAAGTAGAAAAATGATGCAATAACTCTTTTGGTAATGCCATGGTAAGAGTTCCACATGCTTTTTGCTCTGCTTGGTAAGCTTCCTTCTCATTGGATGTAAAATTTCTTCGCATTTTAGGTACTCCAGTTATGTTTGGATATTCGTATCCGTCATTAATTGGAAACCAAAAATCAATGTCATTGGTACGCATGTAAGCTTAAAACCATTTTATCCAAATATGATGATCTTCTAATTTTAACAGTTTGGGAACTTTCTGGCTTGTTCCAATTTCATTGTAGTAGTTGACCATGGCTTTCATCACGTTTTGGATAGCGGAAAATGCTTGAAAATCACTCGTTTTCAAAAGTATAATCTTCTATTCCAACAAACCAAAATAATACCTTGATCAATGAACCAAAAAGCTCAACGAATCAAAATTTAAATATCCATTCAAGTAAAAAAATGAAACGCTCTTAAACGAACTAGAAACTAACGAATGAACCAAGATAACAATGAATGAGTACTCTCAACAAATGAACTAACTTCAACGAACCAAAATTCCTAACGAACTAAGAACTCAAAAACGAACAAGTGACAAACGAACCAAAATACACTTGAAGGAATGTTAGCGAACTGAGGATCAAACACACTACAAACTGGATAAACTCAACTAACAAACCATAATGGGATCTCAATGAATCAGAAAATTTTTCTCTCGAATTTTTCAATTATGGCGGTTTGACACAAATTGAACAGCAGTCAAGTTTCAAATTACAAAATGAACGTTTTGAAATACGTTTTAGACTAAAAAACTCAAAAAACCAACCATTTTTGCTACAAAATACATAAGTTTTGACCAAGATTTTCGAGAAAGACCAGTTTTTAATGTAGTTAAATTAACCAACAGCTATGATACCACTTGTACGAGCGTTGAGCAGATGATCATTTACGAATCGTGATCAGAGCATGATGAAAAGATGTAAATAATGTGAAATTGCATTGATCACTTAGACATAATTACTAAGACACAAAACAGAGAAAGCTCTCTGACACTAAGTCTCTCACACAAAGTTCTCGCACAATTGGTTCAAAGGGTTATAACAAATGAATACAAACCAACAATATATACTACCCACTGACCTAACGAACCAGGCCTAGTAATGAACTGGTGGTTCGTTGCTTGTTCGTTGTTTTTCACTGGTCAGTTCGTTAGTAGTCATGCCACATCTCACTAACTCTATCAACTAACATGTTCTATCTAGAGACATCACTCGAGACACTCAATTTATGCTCTAAGACATGTGTTATAGACTTCAAAAATAGTTGAGAGACTCACCTATCGTTAGTGGAGTTATCCTATAGCAACAACTACCACAGGAGCATTCAACCAACACTATTTGAGGTACTTTATAGGAGAAAGTGTCGATCACCCATCTTGTCACACCCCCAATTAACCACTAACGGAGTTTATACCGTTAAGGGGTGCGAGCAAACCAGGACCACAACCATTAGTTACAAATACTAAACGAATCAGAGTAAAGTCCAAACATTCATAATAAAACAGTTTAAAAGTTCGCAGCGGAAATAAAACATGAGTATCTTAGCACTAACCACGTGCTTCAATTACAAAACATAAATTGTTATTCAATTCCCAAATTTAAGTTCAAATAAAATAAGTAACTTCGGTGCCATGCCAACCTCGCAGTGGATACTCCTCAGCGATCTGCAAAAGTGAAAACCACACAAGTGTCAACCTAACGGTTGGTGAGTTCACAGTGGGCATGTCATGCAGCGGCCCGGTCTCATAAGCGTATGTATCAACATATACATAAGTAATAGTTTTGCAAAACAATTGCCAAGTGTTGAATTATCGAATATGCACTAGTTAAGTAAAGATTAAAGCGGTCAACCGATATCGCGGGTAGCTAATCCGGTTTCCATGCACTAAGGAAGTTCGTACCAAAGCTGACGTAACAGAGTTCGGCATTTGCCGATGGTTTGTGCCTCCAGTTGTGTTCCTCATGGGACCCACAACTAAAATAGGCTGATATTGAACTCCGTTCGGCCTCCAACCGGTTGGCTACACATTTGTGTACCGCGGAGCAGGGTTGTCAACCCTCAGTAGATCTACCCAACATCCCCTCGCTTCACAAATTAATGGTACTAAATTGTTGAGGACTTTTAAGTTTCAAGGCATCCTTAGAAATCATGTGATATCATTTGGTTTAGACTTTAACCTACACTAGTCATATTAAAACCGTTTATTCTGGATTTCATTTGAAATCCTAAAAAGAGTTTAAGTGTCAAAATGATTGTTCCGGATTTCATTTGAAACCCCAAGGATGGACAGTTGCAAGTGCTTCCCATAAAACACTCCAACTTCCATAACAGATATCCCATTTGGCGATACCTCAAAATGTCAGCGTTGTTTTCCGTTAAGTATATTTCGTTGTGACCCAAACGGGCTCACAATTAAAGGGTTAGTGAAACTCACCTTAGGTTGCTCAGCTTACACTGTCAAATAGTCCAAGTATTATGTTTGCTTAATGAAGACCTAGATAATCACATTAAGGTCTTAGGTGTTAGTGTTGTGTCTAATCTTTAACTACGTCACTATGGCCCATAACATAGCACGTTGGAACTACGACTCGACATACCGACACACGACACCGATGGTTGATCATAAACAAGGGTTCACATAACTCAGAAATCAAAGCAGGTTTTATCATAACATAATCATGCAAGTCATGGCATAACATTTAAATAAGTTGCACAAGTTTGGGTTTTGGTCTGGTCACAGTTTCGCCAGTAGTTTCGCTACAGTTTCGCTATGCAGTTTCGCTGCACAGTTTCGCTGTGTGCACGGGCAGCACTTTCGCTAGGTAATACCCGATGACACAGTTTCGCTAGCTAGTTTCGCTCGAAACTGCTGACACAGTTTCGCTAGCCTAGCTTCGCTCGAAACTGGTTTGAACTTTCGTTCAGGTTGGTTCGCTCGGTAGTTTCGTTCGAGCAGGTCTACTTAGTTTCGCGGGCGACACTATAGTTTCGCTACATAGTATCGCTGGATGAAGATATATACAGTTTCGCTGTATAGTTTCGCCCAGAGAACAGCTCAGTTTCGCTGGTCGCGAAAAACACATAAATCAGCCTAAAAATCAATCTAACAGCTTCCATACTTCATGTGATTCAATATTTAGCATGCATAATCATTTACCAACATCAAACAGTAAGCTTTAACACCTTAAACATGGATTTTCATCATTCAAATCACCAAAAACACATTTTAAACCTAAAATGACCTAACTAGCATGAATCTTCATTATGGTATGATTTCACACGTAAAGTTGCAGACTTTATGATAGATCTAGCATTCCTAAGCATCATATCAGAAGATCTAAGCGATTCTATGGAGATCTAGGCATGCTTTATAGTAAAACACATAGAAAATGCATAAAGTATGGTTTTGGGACTCACGATTTGATCTAGGATCGATGGATGGTCTCTACCAACAGAGATGATAGCAGCAAATGGTGATTTCTCAGCTGGTCCAGAAGTTTCAGGAGAGTGTGTGTGTGTTTAGTGTGGAGATGATGCAAAAATGGTGAAGATTAGGGTTTTATGGACTTTATATCAGGAGCTAGTTTCGCTGGCAGTTTCGCTGGCCAAGCGAAACTGGCTCTGAACACATGTAAGTCAAACAGTTTAGCCGGCTACCGAGCGAATCTATAGTTTCGCCCGGTAGTTTCGCTGGAAACCAAAAGTGACCAATTTACATTCTATTATCAATACTAAATCATGCGTTTAAATCACATTGCACATAATGACAATAAATAAATAAACACATAACACATATGGACGGGTTCGGTGATCAACCAAAGGTCGTGGACGTATTCGGCCTAGTTAAGCATTAGTTACTAAGTTAACACTTATAACGTAACTAACGGAGATTGTCTAACGGAAGTTAACCTTGGAATTCTCGGATGTCACATCATCCCCTTGTAAATGGAATTTTCGTCCCGAAAATTATTCTTGCGTCGTAGCGTTCGCAGCTTCAGCTGTCGTTGTTGCTGTAGTTGCTGGGGAAAGAAAGCAAAAGTTTTAGGGTCGCCACATCCTCCTCCTGTTAAAGGAATTTTGGTCCCCAAAATTAAATCATACCTTGAGTTTCCGTGGACGTTTGCTCGAACAAGTGAGGATACTTTTTCTTCATCTGATCCTCTCGTTCCCAAGTATATTCAGGTCCACGCTTTGAGTTCCATCGAACCTTGACGATCGGAATCTTGCTACGTTTGAGGGCTTTCTCCTCGCGTCCCATGATTTCTACCGGTTGCTCGATAAATCTCAAATGTTCATCAATTTCCAATTCCTCCAAAGGAATTATTTCAGTGTCTTCAGCCAGACATTTCTTCAGATTAGAAACGTGAAACACGTTGTGAACTCCATCGAGTTCTGCAGGGAGTCGTAATCGGTAGGCCACCGGGCCTACTTCCCCAATGATTTCAAATGGACCGATATAGCGAGGATTCAGCTTTCCACGCTTTCCGAAGCGTATCACTCCTTTCCAGGGAGATACCTTCAATAGTACCTTGTCGCCTACCTCGAACTTCAAAGGTTTACGGCGTTTGTCGGCATAGCTCTTTTGCCTATCACGTGCTGCGGCTATCCGCTTTCTGATTTGAATAATTCGTTCAGTTGTATCATGAATGATTTCCGGTCCGGTGAGTCCTTTCTCACCCGTTTCGGCCCAACACACGGGCGATCTACATTTTCTGCCATAAAGAGCTTCAAAAGGTGCTGCACCAATGCTCGTATGATAACTGTTGTTGTAGGAGAACTCCACCAACGGAAGGTGAGCCTCCCAGTCTTTACCGAAGTCGAGAACGCAAGCTCGGAGCATGTCTTCCAAAGTCTGAATAGTTCGTTCCGTCTGACCATCGGTCTGCGGGTGATAAGCTGTACTCATATCCAGTCTGGTTCCCAGTGCTTCTTGCATAGATTGCCACAGTCGGGAAGTAAATCGAGGATCTCGGTCAGAGATAATGGTCTTAGGCACTCCATGACGTGCCACAATTCGGTCAATATACAGCTTTGTTAACTTATCCATATTATCATTTTCCCTCATTGGAATAAAGTGTGCAGATTTGGTTAGTCGATCAATGATAACCCAAATCGCATCCGGTCGATTCGATCGATGAGGTAATCCCGTTACGAAATCCATGGAGATATCCTCCCATTTCCATTCTGGGATCTTTGGTTGTTGCAATAACCCAGAAGGCTTTTGGTACTCGATCTTAACTCTTGAGCACGTTAAACACTTAGCCACATATCGCGCAATGTCGGCTTTCATATTCGGCCACCAATACAAGTTCTTCAAATCTTGGTACATTTTGTCCGATCCAGGGTGCACCGAATACCTTGACTTGTGAGCCTCATCCATCACGAGCTCACGGAGATTTCCAAGTAAAGGAACCCAAATTCTGTCATTGTAATATCTGAGTCCGTCGGACTTAATTTCAGAGTTTCCATCCACCCCTCGCAGTGCTTCAGCTGCGAAATTTTCTTCTTTCAAAGCTTCTCGTTGGGCATCGCGGATCCGATCCGGCAATCCCGTGTGAATGGTAAGTTGCAGCGCTCGTACTCGTCGAGGCTTTTCGTACTCTTTTCGGCTTAAGGCATCAGCCACAACATTGGCTTTTCCCGGGTGATACTTAATCGCTAAGTCATAATCATTTAGTAGCTCGACCCACCTTCGTTGTCGCATGTTGAGGTCCTTTTGTTCAAAGATATGTTGCAAGCTTTTGTGGTCGGTAAATATCGTGCACTTTGTTCCGTAGAGGTAATGTCTCCAAATCTTTAGTGCAAATACGACGGCTCCTAATTCCAAATCATGTGTTGTATAATTCTTCTCAGTATCCTTCAGTTGCCTGGACCCGTAGGCAATCACTTTGTCTCGTTGCATCAACACGCAACCGAGTCCTTGAATGGATGCATCGCAATAGACCACGAAGTCGTCAACCCCTTCGGGTAACGCGAGAATCGGAGCTGAACATAACATGTCCTTAAGAGTTTGAAACGCGTGTTCTTCTTTTTCACCCCATCTATATTGCACTCCTTTGTGCGTTAAAGCTGTTAAGGGTTGAGCCAATTGCGAGAAACCCTTGATGAATCTTCGGTAATATCCGGCAAGTCCCAAAAATTGTCGGATTTCGGTCGGCGCTCTCGGAGTAGACCAATTCTTGATAGCTTCCACTTTAGCTGGGTCGACATGAATTCCATCCTGATTAACAATGTGTCCAAGAAACTGGACTTCGCGAATCCAAAAATCGCACTTTGAAAACTTGGCGTAAAGCTGTTCCTTGCGGAGTAATTCCAAGATAAGTCGTAGGTGTCTCTCGTGTTCTTCCTTTGTCTTGGAGTAGATCAAAATATCGTCAATGAAAACTATCACAAACTGATCGAGGTACGGCTTGCACACTCGATTCATCAAATCCATAAACACAGCAGGCGCATTAGTTAGCCCAAACGGCATAACTAGAAACTCGTAGTGACCATACCGAGTTCTGAAAGCAGTCTTGGGGACATCCTCATCACGAACACGAAGTTGGTGATATCCAGACCGTAGATCAATCTTTGAAAAGTAGCTCGAACCTTGCAGTTGGTCGAAAAGATCGTCGATTCGAGGAAGTGGATACCGATTCTTGATCGTAACCTTGTTAAGCTCTCGGTAGTCGATACACATTCGGAACGTTCCATCTTTCTTCTTAACAAACAATACCGGTGCTCCCCATGGAGACGAACTTGGACGAATAAATCCTTTGTCGAGTAACTCTTGAAGTTGTGCGGAGAGTTCGTTGAGTTCGCTTACCGCCAAACGGTAAGGTGCGCGTGCAATCGGAGCGGCTCCAGGAGCTAAGTCGATTCCAAACTCGACTTGTCGAAATGGAGGCAAACCAGGCAGATCTTCAGGAAATACATCTTGGAAGTCGCGGACTATCGGGTAGTCGTCGATTTTACGCTCGGGAAGTGTCGTGTCGGTGACGTTTGCAAGGATCGCGAAGTGACCTTTACGAAGGCACTTTTGAGCTTTAAGAAACGAGATAATACCGGTGACTGTTCCACCTTTTTCACCTTGAACTGTTAACACTTCACCGTCTTTGAGTGGGATACGAACCACTTTTTCTTGACATAAAATTTCAGCTCGGTTTTCAGATAACCAATCCATTCCTACTATGACATCAAAACTACCAATCGGGAAAGGCATAAGATCGATTCCTAACGTATGGCCAGCTAGTTCTAACTTACAGTCCTTAACTATCTGAGTCGTATCATGAAGTTTACCATTCGCTAATTCTACCACATACTTAGCATCTAAGTCAATCGGTTTAGCATTAATTAGCTTAGCAAACTTAGTGGAAATAAAACTTCTTTCAGCACCAGAATCAAACAATACAGTAGCAAAGAAACCATTAAGGATGAATTTACCGTTAATCACGTTGGCATCGTTGCGAGCTTCTCCTTGACCCATAACGAAGGCACGACCTCTACCATTCCCACCATTACCGTTTCCACCATTACCATTTCCACCGTTACCATTTCCGTTGCCCGGGTTTCCACCGTTGCCATTGTTACCATTCCCTTGTCTGCGCAATTGCGGGCAATCTTTCCTCATGTGGCCTTGAGCACCACATTCATAACAGCCACGGGCTCCACCATTGTTGTTGTTCTGATTGTTTCCTTGCCCGTTGCGGTTGTTTCCGTTTCCCCTGTTGTTGTTATTCCCTCCTTGGTTCTGACCGTTGTTGTTTAACTTTTGTAAGTTGGTCCAGCAGTTGTTGGCTTCATGCCCCAGTTTCCCACATCTTCCACACTCCAGGCCTTTGCTACACATACCATTGTGGTGTTTCCCGCACTTGTTACAAAACGGAGCTTTACCCTTGTAGTTTCCATTCCCGCCTTGGCGATTGTTACTTCCACTGTTGCTGCCACTGTTGAAATTGGACCTTGTGTTGTCAGATCGCTTGTTCTGATACTGGGAGTTAGAGGATCTCCCAGTTTGATTTCCAACAGATTGATTGTTCACAGATGTTGCTGGAGCTTCTTCTTCAGCCTTACGCTTGCCACTTAAGGCAGTCTTCACAGTGTTCCTTGCGGGTAGAGTACCCCTCTCGATTTCCTGATCGGTTAACTTATGAGCCAGACGGATGGCTTGCTGCACGGTTGTTGGGTTGCTTGCGGTCACCAAGCTCTTGATTTGGGGTGCGAGACCCTCCAGATAACGCTCAATGCGCTTAAATTCAGCATCAACCATTGTCGGACATAGCACCGCGTACTCGTGGTAACGCGCAGTGTACTCTTCAACCTCAGATCCAGACATCTTGGAGTTCAAAAACTCTCCCTCCAGCTTCTTGACTTGGTCCCGAGGGCAATACTCCTCCATAACCAGTTCCTTAAATGCTTCCCATTCCATGTCATTAGCCGCATTTACCCCAATCATCTGGATTTCGGCGTTCCACCAGGAGAGAGCAGCTCCCTCGAAAGTACCAGTCGCAAATTTCACTTTGTTCTCAGCAGGGCAGTTGCACATAGAGAAGACTTTCTCAGACTTCTCGATCCACCTGAGGAGTCCTACCGCTCCTTCTTCGCCGGAAAACGTTATCGGCTTGCAGTCCATGAAGGACTTAAACGTGCAGTGATGGTGGTTTCCTGATGCAATAAATAGTTCGGGTTTTAAGTTTAAACAGGTCAAAATATAATCGCTTTGTGCCTTAACCGGCATAATAATTACCCTGCGCGGCGTATGCAGCTTGGACGGCTGCCACTGCGGCTTGCACGTGTTCGTTAATCATAGCTTGCAGTTGTGCAGGCGTCATGCTAATGTTGCTCCTTCCGTGTCCTCTTCCAGACATTTTGCTGGACAGTTAAAGTAGCCAGTGTTCAGTCACAGTTATACTTTATACATATCCCATAATATGTATATTAACAATTTCCCGTTATCCCACTATTAGTCCAGAAAATTTTCGTGCAAAATCGAGGCGTCGTCGAAGAACGTCGTAAGTCGTAAGTGCTATCGTCGAAAGTCGGCTTCCCCATAAAAGTCACCGTCGGCGTAGTCATCGTAGTAGAAATCAGGACGTAGCGTGTAGCATCGTTTCGTTGTCGCTTTCCCCCGGAATAGTGTGCGTATTAGCGTTCGCATTTCGTATTCGTGTGTGAAAATTTTCCCTAAGGTTTTCCGTTAGACTACTTAGACACGGTCTATATATATATATATATATATATATATATATATATACATATGAAGTATTTACTTACACAGCAGAGCGAGTATCCCAGGTTGGCACGTAAAAATTTTGATTTTGGGAATTTGTTTGTTCGTTTGTAACTAAGGTTTCAAGTTGCAGTTTCCAAATCGTTTTTCAAAAATGATTCCAGTTCTCTGCAACTTATGGCTCTGATACCAATCTGTCACACCCCCAATTAACCACTAACGGAGTTTATACCGTTAAGGGGTGCGAGCAAACCAGGACCACAACCATTAGTTACAAATACTAAACGAATCAGAGTAAAGTCCAAACATTCATAATAAAACAGTTTAAAAGTTCGCAGCGGAAATAAAACATGAGTATCTTAGCACTAACCACGTGCTTCAATTACAAAACATAAATTGTTATTCAATTCCCAAATTTAAGTTCAAATAAAATAAGTAACTTCGGTGCCATGCCAACCTCCAGTGGATACTCCTCAGCGATCTGCAAAAGTGAAAACCACACAAGTGTCAACCTAACGGTTGGTGAGTTCACAGTGGGCATGTCATGCAGTGGCCCGGTCTCATAAGCGTATGTATCAACATATACATAAGTAATAGTTTTGCAAAACAATTGCCAAGTGTTGAATTATCGAATATGCACTAGTTAAGTAAAGATTAAAGCGGTCAACCGATATCGCGGGTAGCTAATCCGGTTTCCATGCACTAAGGAAGTTCGTACCAAAGCTGACGTAACAGAGTTCGGCATTTGCCGATGGTTTGTGCCTCCAGTTGTGTTCCTCATGGGACCCACAACTAAAATAGGCTGATATTGAACTCCGTTCGGCCTCCAACCGGTTGGCTACACATTTGTGTACCGCGGAGCAGGGTTGTCAACCCTCAGTAGATCTACCCAACATCCCCTCGCTTCATAAATTAATGGTACTAAATTGTTGAGGACTTTTAAGTTTCAAGGCATCCTTAGAAATCATGTGATATCATTTGGTTTAGACTTTAACCTACACTAGTCATATTAAAACCGTTTATTCTGGATTTCATTTGAAATCCTAAAAAGAGTTTAAGTGTCAAAATGATTGTTCCGGATTTCATTTGAAACCCCAAGGGTGGACAGTTGCAAGTGCTTCCCATAAAACACTCCAACTTCCATAACAGATATCCCATTTGGCGATACCTCAAAATGTCAGCGTTGTTTTCCGTTGAGTATATTTCGTTGTGACCCAAACGGGCTCACAATTAAAGGGTTAGTGAAACTCACCTTAGGTTGCTCAGCTCACACTTCAAATAGTCCAAATTATGTTTGCTAATGAAGACCTAATAATCACATTAAGGTCTTAAGTGTTAGGTTTGTGTCTAAGCTTTAACTACGTCACTATGGCCCATAACATAGCACGTTGGAACTACGACTCGACATACCGACACACGACACCGATGGTTGATCATAAACAAGGGTTCACATAACTCAGAAATCAAAGCAGGTTTTATCATAACATAATCATGCAAGTCATGGCATAACATTTAAATAAGTTGCACAAGTTTGGGTTTTTGTCTGGTCACAGTTTCTCCAGTAGTTTCGCTACAGTTTCGCTATGCAGTTTCGCTGCACAGTTTCGCTGTGTGCACGGGCAGCACTTTCGCTGGGTAATACCCGATGACACAGTTTCGCTAGCTAGTTTCGCCCGATGACACAGTTTCCTAGCCTAGTTCGCTCGAAACTGGTTTGAACTTTCGTTCAGGTTGGTTCGCTCGGTAGTTTCGTTCGAGCAGGTGTACTTAGTTTCACGGGCGACACTACAGTTTCGCTACCTAGTATCGCTGGATGAAGATATATACAGTTTCGCTGTATAATTTTGCCCAGAGAATAGCTCAGTTTCGCTGGTCGCGAAAAACACATAAATCAGCCTAAAAATCAACCTAACAGCTTCCATACTTCATGTGATTCAATATTTAGCATGCATAATCATTTACCAACATAAAACAGTAAGCTTTAACACTTTAAACATGGATTTTCATCATTAAATCACCAAAAGCACATTTTAACCTAAAATAACCTAATTAGCATAAATCTTCATTATGGCATGTTTTTACACGTAAAGTTGCAAACTTTATAACAGATCTAGCATTCCTAAGCATCATATCAGAAGATCAAACGATTCTATGGAGATCTAGGCATGCTTTATAGTAAAACACATAGAAAATGCATAAAATATGGTTTTGGGACTCACGATTTGATCTAGGATCGATGGATGGTCTCTATCAACAGAGATGATAGCAGCAAATGGTGATTTCTCAGCTGGTCCAGAAGTTTCAAGAGAGTGTGTGTGTGTTTAGTGTGGAGTATGCAAAAAATGGTGAAGATTAGGGTTTTATGGTCTTTATATCAGGAGCTAGTTTCGCTGGCAGTTTCGCTGGCCAAGCGAAACTGGCTCTGGACATATGTAAGTCAAACAGTTAAGCCGGCTACCGAGCGAATCTGTAGTTTCGCCCGGTAGTTTCGCTGGAAACCAAAAGTGACCAATTTACATTCTATTATCAATACTAAATCATGCGTTTAAATCACATTGCACATAATGACAATAAATAAATAAACATATAACACATATGGACGGGTTCGGTGATCAACCAAAGGTCATGGACGTATTCGGCCTAGTTAAGCATTAGTTACTAAGTTAACACTTATAACGTAACTAACGGAGATTGTCTAACGGAAGTTAACCTTGGAATTCTCGGATGTCACAAATCTAGTGGACAGGAGTTAGAGGCATCTAACTTATAGGTCCAGATTTAGTGCATGAAACTTCGGAGAAGATTATTAATATCCGAAACCAAATGGAGACAACTAGAGACCGCCAAAAGAGCTACACAGACCAGAGACGTAAGCCGTTGGAATTTCAGGTCGGTGACAGAGTTCTCCTGAAGGTGTCACCTTGGAGAGGTGTCATCCATTTTGGGAAACGAGGCAAACTGAACCCATGCTACATCGGACCATTTGAGATTACAAAACGAATTGGCCTGGTGGTGTACGAGCTAAACCTGCCAGACAAATTGAATGGAGTGCAAAATGTCCTCCACGTCTCGAACATCAAGAATTGCCTATCAGATAAAAGTCTTGTAGTGCCACTAGACGAGATACAAGCCAATGAACAGTTTCGCTTCATCGAGGAACCAGTTGAGATCATGGATTGTTAGGTTAAGACCCACATGCACAACAAAAATTCCTACCGTTAGAGTTCGTTGGAATTCAAAATACAGTCTAGAGTTCACAAGGGAACGAAGAGACCAAATGAAAAAAATATACCCACAGTTATTCGAACAACCAACATCAACAAGCGAAGGTACGAATTAAATTTCAGGGCAAAATTTCTTTCAACAGGGGGATGATGTAACAACTAAAAAGTTTTCTTTTCTTTATGTCTAGCAAACGAGTAACAATCTTAATTTTCGGAACAAATATTCCTTCAACAAGGGGATAATGTGATACCTGGCAAAATTCAGGTGATTCATGGTAAACACGAACTCTTAATATTTCAAACATACGTGCATTCACACATCTATTTGATTTATTAGATGTGTTATTTTGATAAACATGAATTCACACACAATTTTGTCTTGAACGTTGGTTGACTAATTAATAAAACGATAGAACGAAGTAACAAAACTTACCTAATTTACGACCTATGATCTTAGGTGACTTTGCATGTCAAATGGATTACATGAGCATTATTTCCTGTGATTCTATGTAGTAGTAGAGCTGCATCATTTCGGAACCATTATGTTAGCTACCATTAGGGATAATGCATGCGCTAGGTGTTAGCCACCATGAACCGAACAATGTGTAGATTATATTTAAAAATTCTAAACAAAGTGACATGGGAAAATTTTGGCTCATGTAACGTAATATTCGCATTTTACCAATTGGTAAAAACCAGACCCATCTTAAGTTTTCACGTAACTTTAATTTTGAGTTTGATTGTCAGGACCGATTTTCACATCAAGAATCCTGATCTTGAGCAAGAATGAAGGTTTGGATTCGAAAAACCCATAAATGAGATGAAGATGATGATGGAGAAGAATCAAAAGGATAATCATAAACATAAGAAAGATGATGATCAAGTCGAATGATTTCATTAATCGAATGATTACAATCAAGAAATCATGACAACACTCTCTCATGGAAATCCATGACTCACTCTCTCTCTCTAGAATGGAAATCTCACACTCTACAAGAAAATCATCATCTCCACACTCAGAGACTCTTTCTTGTAATGGGCACCCTCACTATATATATAGTGAGGGTGACTAACAACAGAAAAACATAACATAACTGAAAATTACAAGAAAGATAAATAACATAAATATTAATTAAATCAAAGTTGATTTAATTAATCCGAAGCTTGACTCGCTCGAACCGATCTTCCGTTGACTTTTACGTTGACCGTTGACCCGAACGGTTGACTTTTCCAGAAAACGGTCTTCGGTCCAAACTGCAAGCCTCGAGCATCACAACCCGCGTCTCTGAATCAATTCACATGGATTCTTCAGTCGAATGCTTCGGTAAACATATTTGATGGCGTCAGTCACATAGATTTTAAGTTCCAACAATTCCCCCTTGACTGATGCTTTCAAATCTGTTCAACTGCTGAAGAATCGCTCTGTCGTACATCTTCAATGAGAAACTGATAAACCGGAGACAATCTGTCGTAGAGATTCCCCCTCTGAATAAGCTTCTTCTGTTCTCGTTGCTCCAGTCGAGATCCAAGTGCCTCAGCTCACTCGGTTCACACGGTCGGGTACAATACTGAGAAAATGCTGAACATCGGAGTCATAACCGCAACAAACTGAATCTGATAAACCAATCAAACATCTGAACATGCTCTAACTCCGAATAATCGACCCGATATCCAAATCCATAATAATTCCTCCTATTTCTCTAAATCTCTCCAAAAACATCAAGTCGGAAGCGTAAAATCAGATGCGGAGAGTCGAACCGTCGCGATCGGTTGCCTAGAGAAACCAGATAAACAATCTTGAAATTGGACAATCTCGCGAAAAACCGGACGCCGGATGCTGACAGTTGTGAATGATCCATAAATAAATCTTGTGTTCCGCGTGACTGGGGTTGGATGCAAAAATAAAAATAAGTGTCAAATCGGAGAAAATTTGAGATCCCGAGCGTAAAATAATCAAAACCGGAGTCTTCGTAATTTTGGGCGAAGAAAAATGAGCTCGGAATAATATTCCGTGAAGAATTCTGAGAATCATCGGCGAAAACGGCTTCATCTGAAAAATTCCGTCAGTTTTCGTCAAGTGACGGCCTTCCGAGAAATTTAACGGATAAATTCCAATAATTAACTGAGATTCCAGTTAATCCGGTTAGCTGACATCCGCGCTGCATCCACTAAAAATAAACCGTGAGATATAACGAGAAAGCTGAGTAATTAACCGGATAATAAAGCTAACCCGTCAGTGATCGATAGCAAACGTTGCGCGCGACGTCAATAAACGAGAACCCCAATAATAAACGGAATAAATCCTTGACCAATAAAAATTTTCGCAATTTCGTTCGGACGTTATCTCATAAGTCTCGTTGAGAAACTGATAAGAAAATACCCGCATTTGACGAAAAATACTGAATATTAATTAGTCATAATAAATCCTATCAAGAAGCACAATCCTTGTGAATTAAAATGGACCAATCAGATTTGACCAAAAAGTCCATCTAATGGCTGACAATATAGGAGATCCACGGCTAGAATTGTGACAGATTTATGGATCGGATCATGATCCGTGTGAAGGAGGACTGTGCCAATCATATACCAACAACAAACAAGCCTTCAACGGCTGTCTTTTGTTCTCGGTAGGACCCGATGCCAATTATTTCTACCAATAAAAAAAAGACAACATAAAGAATTCTTCGGAGACCGACAACAGAAATTGAGGATTCAACGTCTCTTATACAGCCTAAGGCCTACAAGGATTTCTCCAACCAATCAGCATGTGACAGTGCCTAGACTTCCAACGGATCTCTATGCCAGCTTGGGACCCACACGTGAATGCCTTGGACCAATTGGAAATCAACAACAATAACGATTGACTTGTTGGAACCGACAAGAGTGAGGAGAGAAAAATTCTCTCTACAGCCAATGAACGCAAGACACATCACCTTGGTCTCATGCATTCTTCTTCAACCTCAGGAAACCCTAAACTGATCGGAAATCTCCACCGGAAAAACGAGAATGTCACCGGAAAAACGTGATTTGCTCATAACTTCCATAATACTCAACCAAAATTCGACGAATTTTATACCGATGAACTCGTATTGCGATTCTCTATCATCCTGGACGTTCAAAACTCTTCTGAAAAAGCCTCGAACGAAGACCCAGTAAACAAGTCCGCTAACGAAAAACAAGTCCGCTAAGACTCGAACAAGTCCGCTAAAGGTCTGAGAAGTTCGCTAGGACACTCCTGAAGTTCGCTAAGGAACAAGTTCGCTAAGAAGACATCAAGTCCGCTAAGCTTTAAACAAGTCCGCTAAAGCAAACCTCAAGTCCGCTAAGAACCTCAACAAGTCCGCTAAGCACATCTTCATACCTTCAAACACAGTTAGAGAAATCTGGAAAATGATGAACATAAGAAACCCTTACTTGGTGAACTCGAATCTGCCCAAAAACGATAAGGAAAACCCGTTATGATGCACGATATGTGAAGCTAAACCATTCATGATCATGTTATGGCCACCAACAACTCCATAACAGTAGCAAATCGGATCAAAAACAGTCTTCAAATTCTGGAAATCTTCAAGAACACGAAGAACACCATGAAACACGCACTAGTGTGTGTTTTTCCAGATCTGCCCAAACGGTTGAGAATCAGACGAAACGGATGCTTCCAATGGATCCGGAATGCGTTTTCCACTGAGAATCATACCTCACTTCATCCGAAAACATGAAGAATCGCCCAGAAAACTCAGAATCAAACCCAAAATTCTTCAAAAACCCCAAATACCGGGAAAAACTCTAACAGCTTCAAAAACAGCTCGGATCTTCAATTTTCTCACTGATTTGAACATGTAGAAGATAGAAATCATCAAGATAGACTCCATGAACAATAACCTAACATCTAACAACATCAGATCTGTCCAGAATCCATCAAAAATGAAGAAAAATAGAAGAAAAAGTCTCAAAAATGAGTTTTCTCATCTTCACCACATTCAAGCTCAAAATCCAGATTCGAGTGACCAGATTCATCGTGAGATGAAATCTGATCGGTTACCCGCTCTGATACCATTTGTCAGGACCGATTTTCACATCAAGAATCCTGATCTTGAGCAAGAATGAAGGTTTGGATTCGAAAAACCCAAAATGAGATGAAGATGATGATGAGAAGAATCAAAAGGATAATCATAAACATAAGAAAGATGATGATCAAGTCGAATGATTTCATTAATCGAATGGTTACAATCAAGAAATCATGACAAACACTCTCTCATGGAAATCCATGACTCACTCTCTCTCTCTAGAATGGAAATCTCACACTCTACAAGAAAATCATCATCTCCACACTCAGAGACTCTTTCTTGTAATGGGCACCCTCACTATATATATAGTGAGGGTGACTAACAACAGAAAAACATAAAAACTGAACACAATTACAAGAAAGACAAATAACATAAATATTAATTAAATCAAAGTTGATTTAATTAATCCGAAGCTTGACTCGCTCGAACCGATCTTCCGTTGACTTTTACGTTGACCGTTGACCCGAACGGTTGACTTTTCCAGAAAACGGTCTTCGGTCCAAACTGCAAGCCTCGAGCATCACAACCCGCGTCTCTGAATCAATTCACATGGATTCTTCAGTCGAATGCTTCGGTAAACAGATTTGATGGCGTCAGTCACATAGATTTTAAGTTCCAACAATTTCCCCTTGACTGATGCTTTCAAAT
>JBCNJP010000125.1:137671-157516 GCA_039602395.1 Deinandra increscens subsp. villosa
TATCGTGTTTTTGAATCGTTTCTGGGCAGATTTAAGATCACCAAGTAAGGGTTTTCTTCTTGTTCATCATTTTCCAGATTTGTTCTAAGTGTTTGAAGCTTTGAAGATTGCCTTAGCGAACTTGTATCAGTGTTCTTAGCAGACTTGACTGTTTTTAGCAAACTTCCACTTTGCTTAGCGAACTTGATGAGTTTTAGCGAACTTGTTTCATGCTTAACGAACTTCAATGCTTGGTGAACTTCTGTTAGCTTTAGCGGACTTAAAATCGTCTTAGCGTACTTGAACGAGCTTAGCGAACTTGTTTCTGGGTTTTCGTTCGAGATCACTTTGATGGATTATGTTCGTACAGGGTTGTAGAGGATGATCTCACGAGTTCGGGGGTATAAGATTTGAAGATTTTCGTCAAGTTTTGAGGGAATTATGGGCGTTATACGCTTTTCCGGCGGGTTCATTGTTTTTCCGGTGTGTTTCTCCGATAGTTTTAGGGTTTCGGTAGTATGATGAGAAAGATGATGACATGGCAGGTGATTATTGGTGCAGAGGGAATACCCTCTCTCTCTCCTTTGTCGTATTCCAGAGTCAACCACCAATGGTTGTCGGTTTTCTATTGGCTCTAGGTGAAACACGCGGGTCCCAGACGAATTAGAGAGAGACGTTGGCTGTGAATGCTACTGCCAGTTCATTGGCTGAAGCAAGTCTTGTGGGTCCCCATGTCCAAAGATAGCCGTTGAATGTCTTTGAGCTACCGGCTTCTGATTGGCTGATTCAATTTCACCTGGATCGCAATATCTAGCCCTTAGATCACTCTTTTCTGGGCCGTTGGATATATCTATTGACCATCCTCTGATTGGACCGCTGGCTATCACACGGATCGCATTTTTTTCCCTCAGATCATTTTAATCCCAACCGCCGATTCATATTTAAGGCTATTTAATAGATTGGCTGGATCCATAATACACGGATTGTGGTCTTCTCTAGCCTAAATCTGATTGGTTGATGGGTATTAACATGGATCATGGTTTTCTTTGAAAGATTTTTAGTGACTAATTAATTTTTCAGCATAATTTCGTTAAATGCGGGGCTTTTCCTATCAGTCTTTTACGAGATTAACGTAGATAACGCCCGGATGAAATTGTGGAAACATTTTATTGGTAATGGATTTATTACGTTTATTTATTGGGGTTTTCGTTTATTGACGTCACGCGCACGTTAGCTATCGACCACTGACGGGTTAGCTTTATTATCCGGTTAATTATGCAGTTTTTTCCGTTATGTCTCATGGTTTATTTTTAGCTGATGTAGCGCTGATGTCAGCTAACTGGATTAACTGGAATCTCAGTTAATTATTGGAATTTATCCGTTAAATCTCTCGAGAAGCCGTTCCTTGACGGAAATTGATGAATTTTTTCAGATCACGTCGTTTTCACCAATATGACTCAGAAATCTTCACGGAATATTTTTCCGAGCTCGTTTTTCTTCGCCCAAAACTATGAAGACTCCGGTTATGATTATTTTACGCTCGAGATCTCTGTTTTTCTCCGATTTGACAGTTTATTTTCACATCCAACCCAGTCACGCGGAACACTAGTATTATCCATGGATCATTCACAACTGTCAGCATCCGGGTTCCGGTTTTTTGCAAGATTGTCCGATTTCAAGATTTTTGCGCCGTTTTCTCTAGGCAATTGTATTTAACGATTCGACTCTCTGCATCTGATATTTCGATTCCGCATGGAATGTTTTCAGAGGAATCTAAAGAAAAGGGGGAATTATTATGAAATGGATTATCGGGCCAATTATCAGAAGTTGGAGTATTTTTAGTGATCAATTGGTTTATCTGATTCGATTTGTTGCGGTTTTGACTCCGATGTTCAACATTTTTAGTATTGTACCCGACCGTGTGAACCGAGTGAACTGCAACGCTTAGCTTTCAACTGGAGAAACAAGAAAAGAAGAAGCTTATTCAGAGGGGGAATCTCTACAATATAAAGTCTCGGGTTTATCAGTTTCTCATTGAAGATGTATGACATAGCGGTTCTTCAGCAATTGAACAGATTTGAAAGCATCAGTCAAGGGGGAATATGTTGGAACAAAAGTCTATGTGACTGATGCCATCAAATCTGTTTACCGAAACATTCGACTGAAGAATCCACGTGAAATGATTCAGAGACACGAGTTGTGATGATCGAGGCTTGCAAGTTTGGACCGAAGACGTTTTGGGAAAAGTCAATCGTTTGGGTCAACGGTCAACGTAAAAGTCAATGGAAGATCGGTTCGAGCGAGTCAAGCTTCGGATTAATTAAATCAACTTTGATTTAATTAATATTAATGTTATTTGATTTTGTTTGTATTTAGCTCATTGTATTTGTGTTTGCTAGTTAGTGGGCTAGTGAGCACATGGGCTCTCCTATACATTGAGGTGCATGTGCTCCATTAGAAAGAGAGATGATCTTGAGTGATGTGAGCTATCATTTCTATAGAGAAAGTCTCATCTTGGGTTTGAGCTCAACCCAAGATGACCATGGAAGATTCATGAGAGTTATGATGTGTTGTTGTGATTTCTTGATTGTAATCATTCGGTTATATGAAATCATTCGACATGATCATTATATTTTGTGTTTGTTCCAAGATTCTCATTAACCCGTATCCTCATCCGATCTTCGTTCTTGCTCACGATCGAGATTCTTGTAGTGAAAATCAGATAGAAGGTTCTAGATATACTTATTGAGGTTACTTGATCAGAACAAGTAAGTGCAGACTGGTCATGTTTGTGTCATCACCAAAAGGCGAATTTGTTGGAACCTACTGGTTGGTGACGACTCAAACATACCAGATTTCCAGAAGCCGATAAGAAGTTAAACAATGCAGACTTGTATTTTGTTTAAGTCTATGTGTATTTGAATTTCTAGTTATGTATTGAATACTTTAATTTTGCTGTGTATGTTCAACTTATGTAATTTGAACTGTTATCTGAACGTCAAAGGTCTGGTTTGCTTCTTATATGTTTAAATTGTCTTTACAATTAGTTTGGTTGTTTACTTGATCTTGTCTTGGTTTAGTCACACGGAAGGATCAGCCTAGGTGCTTGAACGACCAGGGTTACTACCAAACGATCAGCTAGTTGATGGAATATTTAGCTAAGTGATTGAACGACCAGGCTGCATAACTAAACGACCAGCCTAATTGCCTTAAACGACCAGGGTGTAAGCTAAATGACCAGCTTACTTAACTGAACGACCAGGTGCTGATCTAAACGATCAGCTTGTTTGCTTTAAACGATTAGGAGTTCATCTAAACGATCATCTTGACTGTTCTAAACGACCAGGTTTGTTCTATACGATCAGCTTAACGATCAGCTTCACTCTGGACGATCAGACAAGTATTCATAACGACCAGCTTAACTCTAAATGATTAGCATCTGATGTGTTGGACGACCAACTTTAATGAGTTGAACGATCAACTCTACAGCTGAATGGCCATCTTTTGACATATAGAATGTTTTGCGGATTTTCATGATTCTCCATGTGTTAAGTGCTCCCAAGAGGTATAAATACCTATAATGTTGAAACCATAAGGATATCAGTCATTCTAACCACCTTGGAGAGCTGTGTGTGTGTTCTCCTTGTGTTCTTGAGCTTTAGAAATCATCAAATGAGATTGCAATGAAGTAAACTCAGCCATGATTGATCATCAGACATGATTTCCGCACTTGTGTTATGAATCAAATGAGATACTTGTGCTTAAATTTGTCCTGAAAATTGGTATTAGGGCCTTGTTCTTCAAGTTTTTTAGTTTTTCTCAAAAATGAAGAAATTCTCATTTTGAGTTATCAATCATGGATGTTTTGCTTGTTTCTTGAGTTGATTCTTTGTATAAATCACTCAAGGAACACGTTTCTATGCTCAGATTTCTGTAAAAACTCAGTTTTATGGGTCAATTTGAGGATTTAGTGAAGAACAGTGTTACGTATTTTAGTAACCTGTTCTTGAGCAATTTTTCAAAAATTGTTTTTAAGTAAAATCTCTGTCCAAATTGATGATTAGCGAGCTTTAGACTACTAAAACCGAAATCATTGCCCTTGATTTCAATTAAAAATATCAAGTTTTCATGATTTTAAAGGCATTTTTCATGATTTTTGGTGTTCTTGAGAAAAATTCACTATTCCATCAAATTAGGTCATTTAGATTGGTTTTTAGAGTTCGTGTCAGTTGAATCAAATGATCGTACATGAATTTCGAGACTATTGATGTCCCTAAACACCGATTTTGTTAACTTTGAATTTTGAAGTTTGAAATTGCTTAAGAACAAGTTATTCAAAATTTGGCTAAGTCTGGAAATTTGACTTTTCAAATTTTTTGCTAAAATCTCACTTGTTAATGACTAATTATGTTTGTTATTGTTTGTGAATGTAGGATTTGTGTGAATTCAAGCATTCTACAAGCATTCAAGCATTTTGAACCTAGCGTTCAACCCGTTCGACACATTAGCAAGTTGTGCCAAGTTTTTGTGTTTCTCAATTCCAAAATGGCTGAAGGCAATCACTTTGCTCCCGTCATGCTGAATAATAACCGTCCACCAAAACTAATGGGCGAGATTGACTTTGATGATTGGAAATGAAAGTTTGTGTTATTTCTGGAGTATGTCGACTTTGATCTATTGACTTCAATCGTTGAAGGTCAAGTTGAAGAAGCTTCTGCTCCTGGAGTTACTGTCACTGTTGTTGAACCACCGATACCCAAGAAAAGGATTCCAAAGCCTTTGGATAAGCTGACTCCTACTGAACATGCACAGATGAAGATTGACAAGCGTGCATTAGGTTGCATCAAGATGGCTCTCAATGATGATCTGCTACATTAGTTTCGTGAGGCCACCTCAGCTCATGAGATATGGGTTGGTTTGGAAAAAAAGGATGAAGGCAATCCGGCCACCAAGGATAGAAGACTTGAAAAACTGAAGTTGGCTTTCAACACTTTCGCTCACAGAACTGGAGAGTCGTTTGAAACTCATGTTAATAGCTTATGCAGAATCATTACTGAGATGACTACTAAGAAAATCCATCCTTATTCTGGAGATATCATTAGGAAAATCTTGCATTCTTTTCCTCAAGAGTTTGCATCCTATGTCACCTATCTGATTGAAAGCACTGATCTGACCAAGGCTGACTATCTGGATATGATTGACAAGGTTCGAGACTATGAACTAAGAGCAGTTGAACGTAGTGGTAAGTCACTCATGGGCAATGTGACTTCCAGGAGCTCATGAATCTACATTAGCTCCTAATGCTGCTTTTGCTGCTTCTACTTATGAGGAGAATTATCAGTGTTCCAACTCTTCTAGTCCAACACTGCCTGCAATTGCTCCATCTCCTGTACCAACTCCTACTCAAACGGAAGTATTTGTGTCACAAGCTTCTCATCAGCCTTCCAATGTGACTTATGTTCAAAAGACACCATCTGGATACTATGTTCAACAGTCTGCACCGGTTTCATCTAACAACACTAGCATGGATTAGGATTTGTGCTATGCATTTCTAGCTTGCATGAACTCACAAATGTCTGGCAACATTAAAACAAGGACTATTTGTCAAGAGGATCTTGACCAAATCTCTGCTGATGATCTTGAAGAGACTGATATAAAATGGCAAATGGGTATGATTGCAGCCAGGACAAGAAAATTTTTCAGGAAGACTGGAAGAAAACTATTTCAACCACCATCAAATGCCAATATCGGATTTGATAAGTCTAAGGCCCAGTTTTACAATTGCCAGGAGCTCGGTCACTTCACACGTGAATGTCCCAAACCAAGAACTTGGAATGTTCCCGTCGGCTCGGGTGGAAGTAACCAGACTTATTATAAGCAGGGGGGCAATGGTAACCAGTCTTACCAGAAACAAGGCAGCTCATCCTATCAAAAGCCTCTAAATGGAAATTCAAATGTCCCTCATCAAGCATCATCAAGCTCTCAACCTGCCCAAAGGGTTGACAACTCTAGCAAGGCATTGGTTTCACTTGAAGGTGGAAACTACAACTGGACGGCTTCCTCACCATCTCAATCTTCAAGCCAACCAGACTACACACTAATGGTTAACTCTGATGGAGAAGAGAATTCCGTGTCTTTTGAATTTGATCCTCTTTTTCCAACTAACTTCTGTCTGATGGCTAGAATCGATGAGTTACTTGAAGAATCTTCACCTACGGTCGGAAACGCTACTACTGTGACTCCATCAGATGTTGAGACTGAAGCTAGCAAGCGTCTCCTTGAATTGAAGAAAGGAGACATTCCAGATGAGGTAAAGTCACAGCTATGTTCATAAAAATATCTTGAAACTGTCACTCGGTACCGAACATACAACCTAGAGTTGCATGCTAAGGCGGCAGAAAGGGAAAGTCAAGTTGAGCTTCTTCAAGCAAATGAAAAAGATTTTTTGGTCAAAATTAAATCACTTTAGGATGACACTGAGGTCATGAAGCACACTGAATCAAACTTTAAAATCCAAATTGCTGATCTTTTAAACAAACTGATTTCTCTAAGAAATAGCTATGCTGAAGCTCAAGAAACCATTGATTTGATGAAACTGAATCCTGAAACTTTGGGTTGTGCGGTTGCAAAGGACATAATGTCGCGTCTTAGAACTGGTTTAGGTATAACTAGGGAGATACTTGATAGTGCTGCTGAGCACCCGCTCAATCATAACTATTACCGTGTCCCCAAATTGACCAAAATCAATCCTAAGAGCTACATTAAGTTCATTGACCCCAGTTTGATTCCGAGTGCTTCTGAAATCAAATCGATGGAAGACCAATTGGCTAACGCCGAAACTAGTTATGGTCTCCCACCGATTGATGAAACACTTAAATTTGGTGATTTCAATGCAATTTCTTTGAATTCTGTTAATACCAGCATTTCTAAAGCATGTGTGCAAAAGGCTGCTGAAACCGAGTTTCTCATTTGTGTACTCAAAATGCATCAGATAGTCAATCGTTTATGTTCAATGAAAATTATGATGTTTTTAACACAAACGAAATTTCAAAAAGGACTAAAACCGTTCGGAGGCGTAATCCAAAGAAGAAGGTTGCAAATGGGAAACTTGAGGTTCAACAGGCCATCAATGATGATGGGTTTAGTCGTGCTTTTGTCAAAATGGCCTTATGGTAAGACAGTTAAGCACACACAAGCTGGTCTTACAATCACCGATCGTAAGGTGATTACTGTTCCTGTTGCATAACTGAACACTCCAACGATGCCTGCTCAAGCAACTTCTGCATCCGTGGTTTTCAAACCAAGTGAAGCTTCTGTCAGCACAGCTCCCAATGAGTCTGGAAAGTCCAAAATGGTTCTATTCAAGGCAAGTGATCCTAAGAAGAAAAGAACTCAAAATGAATCTGTTTTGACTACTCAACCAAGTGTTGAATATCAGCCTTTGTGGTCGAGCTAGATGCTACTACTATTGATGATCCTGAAACTGAGAACACACCAAAGAAAAAGAAACAAACGAGGAGGAGAAAGAAGAAGATAGTCACTGAAACTGATAAGGTGTTAGAGCATTTTGTGTTGTCTAGTGCTAGGTCTTGATAGTTTGAATATGTAAATTTATAAGTTTGTGTTTTATAGATCCAGCGGATCAGTGGCGGATCAGGTGGTACGCCGGACCACCTGATACGCTAGTAAGTTGGTCCGCTGGCCAGTCTCTATATATAGGTTTCAGTTTGTTTCAGAGAGTGTGAGTGAGGTCTGAGCTTTCTTAAGTGTGTGTTTTACATAGTGTAACCTGAATACTCTCTGTACTCTCTGTTTACAAGCTGTGATCAATATAAAGAAGATTATTTACCTTGTGTGTCCGAATCCGAATGTAATAATGCATTAGCAAGATCGATTACGTGTTTTACAAGTTACAAGTGGTATCAGAGCAGGTTTGATCAATTCTTCTCAGTTCTTCGTCAATTCAGTATGTTTTCTTCATTCAGATTGCTTCTAGTTCATTTTCGCTGAGTTGTACGTTGTATTCAAGCATTAAAAATCAATAATAGTGAAAAATTATGCATTTTACTTCTGGTCCGCTGATGATCCGCCGGTTGAAGATTCTGATCCGCTAGTATAAATTCATAGATTCAGTGATCCGCTGAATTTGATCCGCCAAGCAATCTTCAAACACTGATCCGTGGCGGTTATTGTTTGATACGCGACAGTTCCAGCGTATCAGAGTAGCAGCGTATCAGATTAGCAGCGTATCAGATTAAGCAGCGTATCAGTTAGCAGCGTATCAGTTTGATCCGGGGGTTGTTTTTGATCCGGTAGAAGAATTTTGTTCCGCAGGTTGATTTTTGATCCAGGGAATTTGTTTTTCTGATCCGTTCACCTAAAATTTGATCCGGAGGTCTAGTTTTGATCCGGGGTTCGATATTCTGATCCGCTGACTACAGAATTGAGGTTTTGTTAATCATGGATCCGTTTCAGGCTTTTGCTGCTATGTCTACGACTGTTCAAGCGTTGTTGAACTACGATAATGAAATAGGAACTACGAATAAAGTTCCTAAACTGATGAGATTTGAAGATTTTCATAATTGGAAAACTCGGTATGAGTCATATATCGGTGTGACCGATGTTAGTGTTTGGACTCCTATGCTTGATGGGTATGAGATTCCAAAATTTACAACTGGGGAGTTTATTGGTCAAGAGAAGCCGTTCAACAAGATGAACGATGCTGAGAAAGAGGCATTCAAACTTGAAAGAAAAGCATATTCCAATTTATCAATGGCTTTACCTAAGGATATTTTGCATCAATGTAAAACGCATACAACATCTAAGAAATTGTGGGATGCTTTATGTCATCGATGTGAAGGTAATGCACAATACAAGAAGAGCAAGAAGAAAGTGTTGTTGCGAGAGTATGATAATTTTGCTCATGTTCCAAATGAAACCATTAATGATCTCATTTCAAGGTTATCTCATTTGGTCAATGAACTTGATATTGTTGGAGTAAAAATTGAAGCTGGAGAATTGAAAGAAAAGCTATTAGATGCTTTGCCCGAGAAATGGGAAGGTTACATTTTGTTGCTGACTCATGATAAAAGCTTTGATGATCTCACCTATGATGAACTTACAAGGAATTTACTAGCAAGGGAACTGGATATGATGCGTGTGAAAACTTTACCATCTCAAGTTCAGAATCCCGATGTCTACTTTGGTGAAAATGCTTCTACCATGCATGCTAAAGCAAAGGCTAGCACAAATCCACCATCTACTGCGTTTTATGTAGAAAATACTTCAAGTGGTCATGCAAACATGTCTAGAGGTTCTAAGGCTCACATTGCTTATTTGAAATCTCAGAATCAAGATACCTCTTTCTTTGAGTCTAGAACCAAACAGGCTGACGATACTGAAGATGATCCATCTTATACTCCTAGTATGGAGGAGCCTGTTGCAAAGTCAAAGCCCGTGGATAAAGGCAAAGCTCCTGCAGTTGTTCCTAGCAAGCGTATGAAGAGTATGGCTGTTGGGTATAAAGGAGTGAAGCCTGGTTCCTTTCTTGCTGATGCCAGAAAATCTGGGCAGAGTCCTCCTAGCAAGAAGCAAAAAGTGGCTACGTCGTCTTCTATCCCACTTCAACCAACTACCAAAGCAGCTGGTGTTCAAAGTTCACAACAACCTCCAATCAGAAAGTTGACTATTAAAAGACCGTCTACTACTGTTTCTGCTTCCACTTCTTCAACTACTTCCACAATTTCTTCTACTGATTTAAAGCTTGCATTGTTTCAAGCCAGATTTGAAAGAGTAGAACATACAAACAAGTTGCAAGCTGAAGAGATTGTTGGGCTGAGAAATTTGTGTAAAGAGTTAGTTGGCAGAGATCAATCTCATACAAAAGAACTTGCTAGATTAAAAGCCCAGGATGAAGCAAAAGATCGGGAAATTGCTGAGTTGAAGCAATTGTCTCTAACTATGGGTGAGCAGCTTAAGCAGATGCTTACTGCTTTATCTGCTCAGGGGGAGAAAAGGCCTAATCCTGAGGAAACTTGTAGAGAAGATGATGATGTTATGAAATTTTTAAACGATGACCCTGATAATTCAGAAGGTGGTGCTGGTGGTGCTGGTACTGGTACTGATGCGGCAGGAACATCATCTGCTGCTGCTGGTACAGCCACGACATCTCAGGGGGAGTCTACAGACAAAGAGATATATGATGTGACTCCGATATCAAGGGTTGAGATGAAAGAGGGAGAGTTGGTTAATCCTTTCACTAACGAGCAGCTGGCAGCCATATTTGCTTTAAATGTGGACGATGTTGATAAGGTGCTAGTTGCTGAGCCATATCAGGAAGATGATTCAGAAGAAGAAGTGGTGTTTGAAGATGAACATGTGGAAGTGGAAGATATGACGGCTGAAAAATATCCCAATGATCCGACGATGTATGGGAATTTTTCTGATAACGACTATTCTGAAGGTTTTAATTTCTTTGGAAAAGACAGTGAAGAGAAGGTTGAAACAGAGAAACCATCAGAACAACCTGAAACATCTGAGTCTGTTAATATGTCCGAAGAAGAGGAAAAGAAGCTGTTGTTTGAGGCTTGGTTAAAAGAACAAAGAGCAAAGAAGCTTCCAGTTCCAGTTCAAGTTGAAAAGTCTTCATCAATTGTTGATCAGAAAAGATTTATTAACAGAAAAGGAAGACAAGCTTCTTGAAAGATTATCAGCTGGATGTATGATTCTGAACTTAAATGCTATGCTATCAAGAAGGAGTTTGGTATTATATATCTGAAGAATGCTTCAAGGTTCAACACATTACCTGTTTGTGATGTGAGGGACTTGTCTAGAAGTCCATTTTTGAATCATGAAGGAAATCTTTTGGCTGCTGTGTTTAAAGAGAAGTTAATTGAAGAATGTCAAGGAAGATTCAGGTTTTTGACTCCTCAAAGACCAACTTACTCTGAGCATCCAACAGATATTCATCCTATCACAGGCAGTCCATTAGTGATTCTGAAATATAAGAAGCCGGTTCAGCTTAAGAAGATACCTTTAAAAAGGTTTGAACAAGATTTCATCAAGACTTTGATGTGGTGGTATTATGATGAAGTGTCTGGAGAAGCTGTAATTGTGATCAAAGAAGATAACAAGGTTGTGAGAATCTACGACCCGATGTCATTGATAAATCTGTCAAAGAATGATATTGAAAAGCTGCATTCTAACAAGATTCTCTACAAGCCTGAATGTTTTGATCAGGCAATGCAATTTCAGAAGGTGATAAATGTGTGTTTTGGTGGTGGGATTCATGCTGGAAATAACAGAAGACGGGATTGGAAGAAGACAGAGTCAAAAGCTTCTGAAGACTAGCACAAGACAAGGGGGAGTTTGTTAGAGCATTTTGTGTTGTCTAGTGCTAGGTCTTGATAGTTTGAATATGTAAATTTATAAGTTTGTGTTTTATAGATCCAGCGGATCAGTGGCGGATCAGGTGGTACGCCGGACCACCTGATACGCTAGTAAGTTGGTCCGCTGGCCAGTCTCTATATATAGGTTTCAGTTTGTTTCAAAGAGTGTGAGTGAGGTCTGAGCTTTCTTAAGTGTGTGTTTTACATAGTGTAACCTGAATACTCTCTGTACTCTCTGTTTACAAGTTGTGATCAATATAAAGAAGATTATTTACCTTGTGTGTCCGAATCCGAATGTAATAATGCACTAGCAAGATCGATTACGTGTTTTACAAGTTACATAAGGCGGAAAGTGTAATATCCAATGAGCCACAACCAGCGGCTCCCCAAATTTCTGAACTACCTCTTGTGGTTAATCCTAGTGGGACAGTTGAGACATTGGGATGTTTGGTTTGCGGGAATCCATACCATGATGCAAGGGTGTGTGTGTACAACACGGGTTATTCTGCTTATAACAACGCTCCAATCCTTCCTGCTCACTTATAGCAGCAAGAGCAAGTGGTACCACAAGGAAATCAAATGACCCTAATGTATTATGGGAATTATGGTGAGGACTGCATGGATCAACGGCTAGACACCATGTTTCAGCAATCTTACCCTAATCAACCCTATGTTCCTAATCAAGCCCTGTATGTCCCTCGAGGTTTAGGAAGGAATACAAATACTTTCAGGCCACAAGTTCAACAACCAGTGAGGATGATTGCACCGAATCCTATTCCAGTAAGATCTTAGACGCCTCAACCTAGGCCTGCCTTTCTACCAAGGCCTGTCATGGTTCAACAACCTGTCCTGGCTCCACGACCAAGTGTTGTAGCTTCACCGACTCCTCCTACTGTCGTTTGTGCACCAACTGCTCCACCTATGAAAAAGGCACCCAAGAAGAAGGTCCCAGGTCAATCTGGCCAGGGTCCATCTCATAACTGATCACTTTCTTTTTCATATGCAGGGATTGGCCCATAGTGATGGCAACACGTGGTACTTAGATAGCGGTTGTTCCAGGCACATGACAGGGAACAAGGACCTGCTGTATGATGTCAAAACAATATCGCATGGTGGTCTTGTTGCCTTTTGAGGTGATGTTCGGGGTGATAGAATAGTTTGAAATGGTCTCTTGACCAATGGAGAAATTTCATTTGACAAGGTTAATTTAGTGTCCAATATGAAATTCAACCTGCTTAGTTTTTCACAAATTTGCGACAACAAGATACCGATGTTCTTCGATGATCGAGAATGCTATATTCTGAAGCCTGGGTTCAAGATTCCCGAAGATCAGATTCTATTTCATGCAAAAAGAAAAGGGAACATGTATGCTTTGGATATGTCTGCTGCAAGGCCGACTGGTTCTGTAGCATGCTTATTGGCAAAAGCTTCAGAAGATGACTCTACTTTATGGCATAGGCGGATGGGGCATGTGAACTTTTGGAACATGAACTGCCTTGTTAGGGGGAAACACGTTGACGGTGTGCCGGAGAAGGAATTCATCCATATTGACAACTGTGTAGCGTGTCTGAAGGGTAAACAACACAAGACGCCCCACAAGCCAAAGCCACCGGGTAGAACGACGACAATACTTCAACAACTCCATCTCGACCTCTTCGTGCCTGTGAGCATCAAGAGTTTAGGGGAAAGTCATACTGCTTAGTTATTACATACCATTACTCCAGAAACTCGTGGGTGTTCTTCCTGAAAGAGAAATCTGAGACAACTGAGATTTTGAAGGATTTTGTCACTCGGATCGAGAACAGATGCAGAGAGCGAGTTAGGATCATCAGATCAGACAATGGGTCTAAATTCAAGAATTAGACATTTGATGCTTTTTGTAATGAAAAAGTCATATCTCAACAGTTCAGTTCACCGTATACGCCACAACAAAATGGAGCAGCTGAACGGAAGAATAGAACTAACTTCGAGGCTTCTAGGACCATGCTTGCTGATTCCAACCTATAAATGTCTTTTTGGCCAGAAGCTGTTAATATAGCCTGCTATGTTCTGAATAGAACACTCTTGGTCAAACATGCTAACAAGACGCCATTCGAACTGTTTTCAAAAATAAAACCAAATTTAAAACGATTAAAACCATTCGGGTGCGCTTGTACTGTTTTTATTCAGTCATAACAGTTAACTAAGTTTGCCCCTCAGGAAGATGACGGTTATATTGTTGGATACTCGATTTCGTCAGCGGCCTATCGAGTGTTTAACAGAAGAACTCAAGTCGTTATTGGGTCATGTAACGTTACTTGTAAGGAACACACTCAGAACACTAGAGATCCTGCTCCGGACAGCATGTATGAGCTTGGGTCGTTTTCTTCTACTTTTAATGTGTTTCAATCTAATAATGCAGGTACTTCATCTGCTTAAGCTGATCAAGGAAATGAAGAAGTTAATCCTCCTGTTAATACATTTGCTCTTATCACTTCGTCAATCCTGGATACTATGTATTCGGTTGATACTCTAGAGTTGCTATGGGGAAATCAGTCAACACCATCACCTAATGTCACTGGAGCTTCAACTTCTTCTGTAACTGATCAGCCGTCAATTCAGATTCATGATCCGGTAATTGTAGAAATAGAACCGGCACCGGAAACAACTAAAGCAGACAACACTGTTGAAATTGAAGCTGTAACACATGATTCTGATTCAGATGACATTACAGAAATTGATACCTGAGAGACTCCTGGCGATGATCTACAAATCGGGAATCTAGACTCGTCTATTCCAGCACCTGTTGTTGAAGAGACTCGAATCTACAAGATACACCCTACGAGTCAGATTATCGGTCCAGTTGATAAACGTCTTACATGAAGTCAATCAAAGGATATGCATACGTGCTTGTTCTCATGCTTCATTTCACAAGTGGAGCCTACTACGGTTGCTGCTGCCATATTGGACAAAATTTGGATTGATGCTATGCAAACAGAGTTATTTCAGTTTAAATTGCTCAATGTTTGGCACTTGGTCGATCCTCTAAAAGGTGTAAAGCCTAAACCTGTGAAATGGATATTCAAAAACAAGAGAGATGACCATGGTATTATTATAAGGAATAAAGCTCGTTTGGTAGTGAAAGAGTACATGCAAATTGACGACATTGATTATGAAGATGTCTACGTTCCCGTCGCTCGTCTGGAGGCTATACATATCTTTTTGGCGTATGCCACATCAATGAATATCACTGTTTATCAACTTGATGTAAAGACCGCGTTCCTATACGGAGAGCTTGACGAGGACGTGTATATGCAACAACCTCCGGGGTTTGTGAACAACTCATTTCCAAAGAAGTGTTACAAATTGGATAAGGCCCTTTTATGGTCTACACCAGGCCCTAAGGAAGTGGTACGAGATGTTATCTACTTATCTGCTGTCAAATGGTTATAAAAGGGGTGTGATTGATCAGTCGTTCTTCATACGTCATGTTGGTGAAGATATGCTTTCAGTGCAAGTATATGTCAACGACATCATTTTTGGTTCAACCAACGTCGGCCTATGTCATGCATTTGAGGAATTGATGAAGAAAAAGTTTGAGATGAGTGCAATAGGTGAGCTCACATTCTTCCTTGGAATTCAAGTGAAACAGAAGCCTGGAAGTATTCTGATCAGCCAAGGGAAATATGTGAAAGAGATTCTGAAGAAATGTGGTTTCCAAGACTCTAAAGGTTTTTCTACACCTGTGTTCACTCGTCATAATCTAACTCAGGATCTAGAAGGTGTTTGTGTAGATGAGCATCTCTATAGGTCCATGATCGGTTCTCTCATGTATCTAACAGCAAGTCGTCCCGACATTAATTTTGGAGTGTGTCTATGTTCAAGTTTCCAGAGTAAGCCTAAAGAATCGCACTTGATGGCCGTGAAGAGGATTTTCCGATACTTGAAGTCAAATCAGAACAAAGGACTTTGGTATCCTAAAGACCCAATCTTTGACCTTCGAGCCTTCTCAGACAGTAATTATACCGGTTGTGAACTCAATCGCAAGTCTATAACGGGAGGTGCTCCGTTCTTGGGTAACCGTTTGGTTTCATGGCAATTCAAGAAGCAGACAACAGTGTCAGTCTCAATGGCTGAAGCGGAGTACATTGCTGCTCACAAGTGCTTTAGATTTAGAACCAGCAGCTGGATTACGGTTTGAATTTCATGGTTACCCCTATTCATATAGATAATACTGCTGCTGTTTTAATTGTTACAAATCCTATTCAGCATTCTAAGAATAAGCATATTTAGATTAGATACCATTTCATTAGGGATTGTGCCGAGAAAAAGCTAGTTACCTTAGTCCATGTTGGTACTGACGATCAGTTAGCAGACCTATTCACTAAGCCATTTGATATGTCTAGGTTTAACTTTCTGGTTAGTGTTGTAGGCATGATTAACTATGACTAAGCTTTCTCCATTCCCTAGTATGTTAGTGTCTTAATTTCATAGGTTTATCTGCTTAGGAGTGTTATCTGTGCCCTGCATGAAAATTCACAAAAAAGATTTTACCTTCTTTATTTGTATATAGTTCTTCTTGCAATATTAAAAAATATTTGTTATTTTGACTCTTTGAGTCACTTTCCTACCTTATTTGACATTGTTTTGACTTAAATATCTTTGTTTGTGGTTGTCATGTGTCAAATTTCAAAGAAAAAGACCAAAAAGTTTTTTCTTGATAATTTCTGTTTTTGTGTCTGTCTGTTGTACCTGCATGTGGAAGATAAACCAAAAACATTGAAAAATTGATAAAAGCAACAAAAATAGAGTTTATTTTGTGACTCAACAAGTGTTTTTAAACACATGTACAAATTTCTCTGAAGAAAGTAAAAAACAATGAAAAATCAAAAATATTTGGTCTGTGGTCGGACAAATTGTGTAGAACATGATATAATTATGGTCTTGTCCATCTAACCATAGGATATGATCCAATCGGTCGGTAGTTCTATCATTTGATGTGTCGATAGGCTCATCATAATGAGAAGTAAACAAGTCTCTGTGATTTCACACTAATTTCATTGAGAAATGTGGACCACGGAAGTTTAAACAGTGGCATATTCTTTAAATTTTCCCTTCTCGGTAGTCCTAGTAAGAAAACTCTAATCACACATCCTATGTTTCTTTAGTATTAAGTTGACTTATTTCAAAAACCGAGCTCATCATATGTCAATACTTAATGTATTATCAATACTAAGGATACTTGATGGCGCTAAAATGAGAACTCATCTGCTGAGGAAACTCTGACCTTGAGTTCTCATCCGCTTAATAATAAAGCTGAGACACATCTGCTGTGAGAAATTACTGACCTTGTGTTCTTACGCTCCTTCATTCCATCAAATAAAGTGAGAGGTCATATGGTGAGGAAACTCTGACCTTGACGCTCTCACCCCGCCAAACATCACTCTTATAGTCATGAAAGAAGGGTTAATATGATTTCATGACTATATCCATGAAATAAGTCACTTAACACTAAAGAAAAGGGGGGAAGATTGCTTTTAAATGTGTGATTAAATCTGAAAAGCTACTTGACGATAGGTAGAATACTGTTAACTTCCAACTCAATAAGGACCCCACAAAATATTTCTTTGAACCGGACTAAAACATGTTAAATACATCACATGAGATAAGTTGAAAATTACCATGTATGACCTTAAGTGGATAAACAATACTGACAATCTGACTTAGGTTACCTGATCTGATAGGTGATTTGAATTATAAGTGCTACTGATCACGTAAATGATTGGTATGATTCTAAACAAAGTCTGACCATAACCATGTAAAAAGATATGACTTGCAAGTATTTACCAGAAATAAGTATGATAAAATAAAGCCAAAGTGCTGAAACTTCCAAGTTTGATGAAAAATTGATCAACTTGAACAAAAAGCTCAAATTTGGTGCTATGTTGAAATTTACTCAAACTTGTTGAAATTTACAAGTACTAAGGTTAGAAAATATAAAAATATTTTCCTAGTAGGTATTGTGCAGGCATGACTGTGTTGTTTCATAATTTAAGTGTTTTACTTAGTCAAATTCTTGGGTTGTATGTAAATTGGCTTGAACGATCAGCCTCTTGGCTTGAACGATCAGCTTTTGTTCTATACGACCAGCTTTTTCACTTGTTTAAAATTTTAAGTTGTATAGAAAATGGGGTTGAACGACCAGCAGATTGCTCTTAACGATCAGCCCTCACTCTATACGACCAGCTTATTTTACTTAGAAATTTTTACTGGTTTGTGTGGCTTTTGACTTGAACAATCAGCCTATTAGATTGAACGATCAACCTTTATGCCATACGACCAGCTTTCTGCACTTGGTGTTTTTGATAATTTCTTTGATTAGTGAAGGTATGGGCTAAACGATCAGCGATTAAGCTTGAATGACCAGCCCTAACCTTTAACGACAGGCATTGTGACTTAGTGAATTGTTGAGTTTTTTTTAGCTGGATGATCAGCTGTTTGGCTGAACGAACAGCCAAGTATACTAAACGATCAGCTCTAGGTTTAACGTTCTGGATCGCCTTCTGAATGATCGGCTTTATAGCTGAATGATTAGCTTGGTCCCGATAACACTATACGACCAGCTGAGAGGGTGAACGATCAGCCCATTAAAGTAAACGACCAGGTCTTTTAACTAAACGACCAGGTCGAAACACTTAGTCACTTTTTGCCTTTATTTTCTCTCGGAACATATATATCTCTAACTATCCCTCTGTTCCTCATTGCCGCAATTTCAAACACTTCACTCCCGTTTCTCTTACTCTCGGCAACCACGTTTCTCCAAGATTTTGAACCGTTTTCTCTCCCGGAACTTCAATCAAGCGATTGTGTGTTGGTGGTTGATTCGCACACTGCCCACACCCAACTTGGTGAGTCTTATGAACTAATCTCTTGTCCTAATCTCTCATTCTGTGTTCTGATTGAACCCGACATCGAGCAACAAATATCCAATCATTCTCATTTGTTTTTGTTATAAAAACACAGATTCGTGTTCCTGTTGAGTTCGTGATTCACAGTTTGGACTCAATTTGTGTAAGATTTTGATTCGAGTTGAGTGTTAGGATACGGTTTGATTTTGGGGATGTGTAGTTGTCCATGTTTGAGTAAAATTAGGGTTCTTAGTGCTTAAGGTAGTAGGAGATGGAGTGACATAGATCAAAGCAAGTGTGATTGTTCATTTATGAGTATTTGGTCTCGGCTTGATACATAGGCTGTGTATGTGCTTCTATGAGGTGAATTTAGGTTAAATTACTTTCAAATTTATTGCAAATAGGAACCGGTTTAGGGTTAGATAGATGGATTTTAGTGGCTAAGTTATGTAATTCACATGATTTGTGGTTATCTAGTCATAATCTCTGTCTTGACCTTAGATAAGCACTGTTATATCAAGTTTGAATAGTATAATTTGTGAGTTTTTGCTAATTTTATGTTATAACCCGTATGGATTTATGAATTTTGAGATAGAATAGTTGAATTGAATTAGGATTAGTTGATCTTTGTATGAAACTCATTGTCTTGATTCTTTAACTATTTAGACTCATTGTTGAATATCCAACATGATTTGTAAGTCTGTTGACTCATTTTTGACTTGATTAGTTTAATATATAGTGAACTACCTTGAATGCTGCTTTAGGATGTTTGGAAAATAGCTTTAACATGAATTCTTTGCACATCCACGCTCTCAAGTAGTCTATTGCATTGTTGAACTCTCCGGTCAAAATTCTTGGCTTTATCTGAGCTAAAAGGTCATTGTTTGAAGATCCAAACTTTATGCATGTATGTAACCTTGCTTCTTACTAAGTTTAGGTAACATGCTAGCATGAATAGTCTTGTCTGAACTTCAAAGTCATCTCTTTGACTTTTCTGAATGAAATTAAGTCAGTTCTATGCTTTTGCTCGCATGAATGACTCCGAATCTGTCTTAGCTGGAATTCATTGATTCTAATATAATTTGCTTGATCCTAAACAGATTTTGTTCAGTAATTACAAGTTTATTGCATCTTTGGTTGATCTTAGAAAAACTTAGATCTTCAAAAGGTATGTTATTCTTGGATCTCAAGCTCTTATGGTTAAATCGGAAATTTTGCTACTCAGTGGCATTCAAAGAACTTTTTCATGTTTTAAAAAAAAAATTAATAGCAAAGTTTTGAATTGTCAATGCTTGATAACATACAGATACATCTAGAAGCTGTTCATCAAGAATTTATAGTAGATATATCTACAAACTTGATCTTAGTTATTTTTAGATCAACCCCGAGGTATGTTTCTCAGTGAATTGCTTGGTGTTGAAGCTTAATACATGATTTTGATAAGTAATATCTTGAGAAGTGCTATACTAGCCAACTCGTAAGTTATCTATCATGTCTGTCAAGCATATCATTCTTTATTCATTGTGAAGTTTAAATTATGCCTAATTTTAACTGAAATTGTCTAAGTTAACAAATTTGCTAACTTTTAGCTT
>JBCNJP010000125.1:158016-182732 GCA_039602395.1 Deinandra increscens subsp. villosa
TTGGAGTTAACAAGAACTAATCAATCAGGTCCTACAAGTCAAGGCAAAGACCTTGGAGGAAACCAAGTTGACTCTGATGATCTAAATGATAGCGACTTTGAGGTTGATGATTCCATGTTCACAGAAGATGATCCCAAAATTGGCGGCGACTATGGTGATCTTTTCTTGAATGATGAACCTGTAAATGAAGAAATAGTTACTTTGAGTGAATCTTTAAAGCAACTTGCACCCATTCCTGATAATCTGGCTCTTCCCAGATTTAGGATTGCATCTCAGCGAATTTAAGGTGATATAGAGACGGGCCACTTGCAATAGCACCCGTGGTGGATAGAAGTATAAGTCAACAGCTCATTCGTGAAGCGTCTCTACAACTGACCCTTGCACCACCTGTGCAGAGTGCCTCACAGTCTACTAGCTTGATTCTCTCATCTCTAGAAGAAAAAAGACATATGTTTGTAGATCCTGCTTTTATGGATTTCATAATGTCCAAGTTTAGAGAGTTCTATGCTGAGACACTCGCATCAGAACCTAGATCTCGATATGTATATGTCGTAGATGATAGAGGTAATGATGAATTAGGGCCTCTACAACCACAACCGCTCAATGTTATAACTCCACATGAATGGGAAAGAGCTTAGTTGGAGGAAAGATTAAAGACTCTTCTAATTGATTCTAATCCATTGAACTTTATTGACCTGGATATGATTAGCAGTGATGACGAGGATCATGTAGAGTATGCTAAAGTAAAGACTGAGCCTGGAGATGTATTCATTCCGTTTGTCCCTCTTATCACATTTCCTGGAATGTTTCAGCAAGATTCGCCAAAGCCAACTGAACATGAAGCAGAAACTATTGACCTCGAGGAAGGCGAAATCATCGACTCTTCCACCGTTCCATCTTCTCCTCCTGTCGCTGTTACTGAACAAGAGTCCGTTGAGACAGTACATCAGGAACCTGTCCAACGAAGGCCATTCCCTGAAGACATTTTCGGACCTGAACCAGATGACACTCATGAATTCCCTTCGGCTAGCTGGCTTCTTCGTCAGAGACGAATCAATGAAAACAGAGGAAAATACCCCAAGACTCTTGCTGAATACCAAAGGTTACGTGAGATAGAAGAGCAAAAAGAAAAGGAAAGAACAAACAAGCTTGCCGATGAAATAATTGCAGAAGAAAGAAGACAACAAGAATTGGCTCGTATTATCCAAGCTACTCAACAAATGTCCACTCTTGCTGGTAGATTGTCAGAAATGACCCAGGCTTCAGTAGAACTGTATAGACGAGATCACCCTGAACCGTCTGAACAAACTGCTCAGACTGACAGAGAAGCAAGGATAGCTGCAAGAGAAAACTCACTCCCGAGGAAGAAGCTGAGGAGAACAAGAAGAGAAAGGAAGAAGAGGCTAGAAGACAAAAAGAGTCCTTGGAAGCTCATCGTCAAGAAGTGGAAAAAGAGAAGAAGCAAAGGCAAGATGAGATAGAAGCTCACATAGCTAGCCTCAAACCTCACACCACTATTGGGTGAGATGATGAGCCAATTACTCCACTATCAGAGGCTCATAGGAAGAGGGATGCCCCTACCTTAGTTGATGAATGGCAAGAAATAGCTCCTAACACGAAAGCGATGCTGCAATTCATAGCAAAGAACCTGAAACGGATGCCTGCCTATGCAGAAACTACAGATGGGATGAAGATTTTGGGCTAGAAATATGATCATGAGTATGATGCAATCATTGTGAAGAGGAGGAATGGACATGTACAATTCTTATCAACTAAATTTTATCTGGCAAAGCTCTTCACCTAGGAATTAAAACAACTCTGGTGGTTAGATATAGTTAACCACTCGAATCATAAGAAGGGGGTACGTGCTCATGAATACCTGAACCCTGCTCGGAATTCAAGAGCTGAACTTGTAACTCCTGAGGAGGAATTGAAGCTACACAAAAAGTCAGAGAAGAAACGTGCACTCGTTCCTCATAAAAGCATATTTCAACATGTCGGGGCTGAGATTAAAACAAAGAAAATCCTTGGAAAAGAATCGACTCATCCAATCAAGAGCTGGTACTATAGCGGTGTAACTCATGAATTAGTAATCAGAACGGGTAGGGGCTGAGACAATAAGGTTGTTTGATGCCATTGAATTGAAGCTTCTCTCAAAAAGTTATCTGAAGCAGATCTTTTATGAACATCTTGAAACAGTGCCTGCCTGCCTGAAGCCATTCGAGGTAGTTGATGCAAATTACTTCCTTTTGTTCCTTAAATAGTGGTGTTGGGAGTGCATCAATGCCGGAAAGATGGAAACGGAGTCTCTGTCTAGGGTTAGATACTGGTTCATGGGAGCTAAAGGATATAGTTACATCACAAGAGGTCCTAAGAGGGTGATTGTGTTGAGGCACTACTCTGATTTGAAAAAGTTTAAAAGAAATGATCTATTCTACCTCTGGGAAACTCAGATCACCTACCTGGCCCCTGAATTTGAAATACAGCTAGAAGGTTCTGGAGATACTTGTTGAGGTTACTTGATCAGAACAGGTAAGTGCAGACTGGTTATGTTTGTGTCATCACCAAAGGGGGAATTTGTTGGAACCTACTGGTTGGTGACGACTCAAACATACCAGATATCCAGAAGCCGCTAAGAAGTTGAACAATGCAGACCTGTATTTTGTTTTAAGTCAATGTGTATTTGAATTTCTAGTTATGTAATTGAATACGTTAATTTTGCTTTGTATGTTCAACTTATGTAATTTGAACTGTTATCTGAATGTCAAAGGTCTGGTTTGCTTCTTATATGTTCAAATTTTCTTTACAATTAGTTTGGTTGTTTACTTGATCTTGTCTTGGTTTAGTCACTCTGAACAATCATCCTAGGTGCTTGAACGATCAGGGTTTACTACCAAACGATCAGCTAGTTGATGAAATATTTGGCTAAGTGATTGAACAACCAGGCTGCATAACTAAACGACCAGCCTAGTTGCCTTAAACGACCACGGTGTAAGCTGAACGACCAGCTTACTTAACTGAACGACCAGGTGCTGATCTAAACGACCAGCTTGTTTGCTTTAAACGATCAGGAGTTGATCTAAACGATCAACTTGACTGTTCTAAACGACCAGGTTTGTTCTATACGATCAGCTTAATGATCAGCTTCACCCTAGACGATCAGACAAGTATTCCTAACGACCAGCTTAACTCTAAACGATCAGCATCTGATGTGTGCTGGATGATCAGCTTTAATGAGTTGAACGTTCAGCTCTACAGCTGAACGACCAGCTTCTGAAAGATAGAATGTTTTGCTGATTTTACGTGATTCTCCTTGTGTTCAGTGCTCCCAGGAGGTATAAATACCTATAATGTTGAAACCCTAATGATATCAGTCATTCTAACTAGGGATGAGCAGGGTACCGTACCCGTACCTGATCGAGTACCGGTCCCGTTTGAAACAGAAACTGGGTACCTCGTCCCGGTACCTGATATATCGGTACGGGTACCGGACCGTACGAGTACCGGGATTTGGGTAAAATACCTGTTTGGTACCTGGTTAACAAATTCCAAAACTTTTACCTGTTTTTGTATGTTCAACATGCTACATCAAATCAAACTTGATACAAAATTAATAAACTAAACTCAATAAAAATACAAACACGACAAATCATATATTAAAAGCTGCAATCAAAACACACACAGCAAATAATATGTTGAACCATCCGAATAGTAACAGTGTTGTGGACTGATCCAACTACCACATACACAAAATATCAGTACGATACTACCAATCAAAATAAATTGAAAATATTCAATTTCATCTTCTCTAATTGTCATGCATCATTCCTTTTCCTTTTTCATTTTGCTTGCTAATCGCATCACAAGCAAAAAAAATAGTTAGTATATGTTATTAAACAACAAAATCAAGTACAAACTAGTATTATTATTACCAATGACAATATCATCATCCTTTAGGATATCATCTATGTCATCCACAATTGGCTTTTTTGATTTTCTGACCCAATCTTGAGTGCAAACCAATGCATCAACAATCTTAGGTGACAACCGTGTTCTATAAGCATCTAGTACACGACCGCTCGTACTAAATACCGACTCAGAGACGACGGTGGAAATTTGAATTGCCAAGATATCTAACACATATACACAGTTAACGAACATAAATAATTTAACACATATCTACTAAAAAATTTAAAAATTTAAACATTTTACCTTTAGCCATCTGAGACACGATTGGAAATCTAATAGCATTTTGTTTCCACCACGTAAGTATGTCAAACCCCTTGCTAAAAGTAAAGCGCGGCTCTTGAAGGTACCTCTTTAACTCGGTTTCCTTTGCAACCAAGCTACTTCCTTCAACACTTAGAAATTCCATGAAAAAATCATTTCCATCATCACATTCGACCACCTCTTCACCTTGTACTTCTTGGGATTCCGAATTACATTCATTTTTATCAAAATTTTCTTTATATGTTCTAAACAACCCATGTAACTTATTCTTGATCAAAGAAACCATATCCTCTGCCTTCTTTTTTATTTCTTCTTCTGACATAGGCTTTTCTTTGCCTTTGGTTATACCATACCTAATCAACCTTTTAAAACTATGTTCCATTAAAGACTTTTTCACAGTAGGATTAACATCACGGAAAAATACATATAGTCATTGAGCTTATCATACGCCCCCAATATTTATCATATTTCTCACGCATTGCCCTTGCCATACGACAAAACTCTAAGTTTACCGATCACTAACGTAGATGTCGATCTACATCTAAGACTTCTCTAAAAAATATGTGAGCTAAGGGATTTGAAGTCGCCGATACAATCTCCATCTTAACTTTGAACTTCTCAAGGAATTGTACCAATAATTTTCACGTATCAAAATCTTGATCACTTGGTATTCTTTCTAAGTCACGAAAAAAGTTTTTTTTTCAATATCATAATCCGAAAATTCATCCTTTAGATCCGCAGCAACTTTCAACATCTCATATGTGGAATTCCACCTAGTAGGACAATCACCACATACAAACTTCTTTGTGGAATCTTTCATGCACTTTTTGAACTTTGCAATTCTTTGCGATGAATTTCTTACATATCTAATTGCTTTTCGCAAACATTCAACATGATGGTTATATTCTAATAATCCATCTTTCACAATCAAATTTAAGATATGTGCCGCGCACCTAACATGAAAATGTTTTCTTTTATCATACAAATTAAGCAGCTTTGTAATCGAAAGTTCAATAGCCTTATCATTACTACTAGCATTATCAACAGTCATGGTGATAACATTTTTCAACATCCCGCAACCACGAATAAAATCTAGCGATTCCTCAGCCATATCATCCCCCTTATGACTACCAACTGGCCTAAAGTTAATAATGCGCTTATGTATTACCCAATCATCATCTATGAAATGAGCGCTGACAGCCATATAATTAATCCTTTGACATGATGATGTCCAAGTATCGATTGTCAAGTGAACGCCAGTGGTCGGTTTACTTAAATACTCCATCAATTTTTCTCTTTCATCTATGAAGTATTTTCCAATGTCCCTAGATATTTTATGATGGGATGGCAAACTAAACTTTTCATTTAATGAGTTAGTATACTCAACAAAAGCAGGGTTCGCTACAAGCTTAAACGGTAGTTCCGCAACAACAATAAGGTCTAGCAAAGCTTTTTTTATTCTAACCTCATCATGCTTCTAAACACTAAGGCTACCTTCCCCGTTAGGTTCTTTTTTAAAAGCTAAATTATTTTGATTTTTCTTAGCTACTGATTCGGGATTCGAAATACAAGATAGTAATTGTTTGTTAAGACCTTTCGTACCGTTTCTGTTTGTATCGGCTCGAATGTCCTTTTGATAATACTTGCACCGGCCGTACTTTCATTTTTACCCGTCTTCTTCTTCTAAAAAGATATTATGAAAGTGATCCCAAGCCTTTGCTCTCTCTTTGCCTACTTTTTGAGATTTCCTTTGAGTTTCTTCTTTATTTTTTTTGTTTTCTCTTACAACTTTGTTCCACATTAATCGAATCCGAGTCGTTATCAAGCTGAACAAAAGGGGTCTCATTGATAAAAGTATCATCTCCATACAAAAATTAAAAAAACAACATAAGCTTCAATATATGTTAAACAAATGATTGTCACCTATTTCATAGTTAAACATAAGCTTCAACTATATTCATATTACAACATTATTAAAATCATTTACTCATGAAACCTAGTTGTCAGTTCAATTTAATGGTCCCATATTTACATTGTATATAACTTAGAGGAAAGGAATGTCCAAACAGTGAACATATTTATGTTTATCATTGTCTACATTTTGAGGCATGTAAAGAAAAGTTTAAATGCTCTTTTATGTTATATCATACTATCAAGTTCATAACCACTAACTAGTATGAATTTTGTTTAAATAAATGTAATAGTCCCATATTTACATGGCAGTTGAAACATTATTGAGCATTACACTAATGTATATTGCAATGGGGATTTCATATTTTCTACTGCTCATACTACCATTGTAATGGTTCTTAAGAAGTTAATATCTTCTTTGCACATATGCATTCTCATTTATATTAATAAGTGGCAGGGGGCTTGCATGAATAGAAATTCTTAGATTGATCAAAACTCAATGATATATGGGGTTAATGATTGCGTTGTACTCGAAATTAGAAGACGAACGACATGAGAAAAATATCGACAGAGAAAGATGCCATGAATATGCTGGCAACGGTGGTCCGATGAAGCTGAGTCAATGATCTCAGACGCACGAGAATGGACGCAGGTTGCTAGGGATGATCTCAGACGTCGGAATGTAGGATAATGGACGCATACAGGTTGCTACTTGCGTGCTAGGGTTTTTGTGTGGGAGCCTGGGAGGAGAGAATCGACGGGATGATCTCAGACGTAAAATTAGGAAAATCACGGTGAGTCAATGAATGAATGGACCGATGGACAACTGTTAGTATTCTTTTTTTTCTATATATTAAATTATATTATTAAAAAAAGAGTATTCGTATTCTCGGGTACCAGGTACCCAATCGGGTATTTATTGATTTTTACTTGGTCCGGGTCCCGGTACCCAAAAATGGGCAAAAGTGAGTCCCGGTACCGGTACCCAATGTGTCGGTACGGGTACGGGTACGGGACGAGTACCGGGCACAAAATGCTCATCCCTAATTTTAACCACTTGGGAGAGCTGTGTGTGTGTTCACCCTGTGTTCTTGAGCTTTAGAAATCATCATATGAGATTGCAATGAAGTAAACTCAGCCATGATTAATCATCATACATTATTTCAGCACTTGTGTGATGAATAAAATGAGATACTTGTGCTCAAATCTGGTCCTGACAGTGCTTTCTAGCCCATCCAAAAGCTTTACAGGTTCTGTGGCCTTTGTAAATAGTTTTGCAGGAATCTCACACCTTCTTTGCTTCTTCTTTTCGTTTCATTGATATTTTTCAGCTGAGCCATATGAGACGTCATTCTTTCATTTAATTCTCTGATCAATGCCCTGTCACATGCTCTTCTCCCATCAAGATCTTCTCCACACCTGTCAAGAATGGGAATGAATACTGTTCTGGAATAGTCTATTTTCTTTTCAGGAGATGCCACATTCTTGTATGCAGGTTTGAATCTTTTCTCATGTTCTGCCTGTAGGAGTTCATCATCTGCCATTTTCTTCTTACCTTTCCCAAGATTTGGATTGTCAGTAGGGTAGGTTATGACTTTGTTGCTAATGGCAGCTCTTTTGATATATTGTGGCAGTGGATTGATTTTTACCTCACCTGTTCCTGGCTTATATTTGGCCTAGTAGTTGGCCAAAATATTTCTTACAGTTTCCTCCACAGGAGTTGAAGGAGCCATAAGAACAATTTCTGAATAGTCTCTTGTTGGTGGGTAATAAGGTCCAAATTCCATTAGATACCCTCTTTCATCTCTAACACCTCCCAAATCTAATAGAGGAGCTTCAATTTGAAGAACTTGTTAAGGTTCCACAGGAGGAAAAGGAGCAGAAGTTAACCAAAAAAACTTGATTCCTTGATAGATCTTTCTTGTGTATAGCATAGCTAGTGTCTTTGCTTCTTCCCATATGTTAGCTTGAGTGAACTCGAACCTGATTGGCTGATTTGTGTCTGCTGCAAAGAACATAAGAGAGTTAGTTTCATCCTTCAGAGTAACTGTTTGCTCCGAGGTAACTTGATCAACAGCAGGAATAAGAGAGAGCTCTGAGATAATGTGTGTTCTCTTGAGATAATATTTTATTCCAAAGTAAGTTATTCACCCGGGGTAATATGTTCTCCTGAGATAACTTCTTCAGCTTCCGGGGTAAATGTGGTTTCATTTACCTAAGGAGCTATCAAGTCTCTATAATCTTTCAGAGCATCTTCTATCTGTTCATCAGCAATATCCATATCAATTTTTTTTTTTGTTTTTTGAACGGCAATATCCATATCAATTTAGTACACATTCTCATTGATGTCTTGAATATTCTGAATTTTATCATTTGTGTTTTCTTTCAACACACTTTGAACTTCTTCATCATCTTTCTTTCCATCACCATTATCATCATTGTTGTCATCATCATCATCATCATCATCATCATCATCATCATCATCATCCATCACTTCTGTCTCAGCATCAAGGTCAACTCCTTCTTCTTCAGCAATTGCCCTCATTTCAGGGGTAATAAAATCTCTTTCTATAATTTGTTGAATTTCTCTGATAGAGGCAGGAAGAGCTCCTGCAGCTATCATAGTGAAGAGAAATAGTTCATTCAGGTTGTCTTTATGTGGGGCTACAACAAGAATGTCAGTTATTGAAACCTTCTTCCCTGCTTCTTCAATTGTAAATGGCTCTCTTCCCACATATTGAAACAGCTTCAATCTAATCACCTTGGGTACTCTTGTGTACCAGTCATACTCAGTAAAATCTTCTTCTTTGTAGGCCCTATACCCCTCCATTTTGGTAGCATCATCTTCATTAGTACCAAGATCTTGTGGTGGAGTGTTGGCTTTTGATTTTGAGTCTTGATTTTGAGTCTGTGGGTCTGGTAACACCTTCTTTTGCAGAAGTGACCTGCTGATGCTTGACTTGCTTCAATTCTTCACCTGTCAATTTCACAGTGTGTGAAAGAAAAGTGAACTGTGTTTGTAAGTTTTGGTACAAAATCGTTAATTCGTTTATTCAAAGCTTGCTCTCCATTGGTTTAAGACCAATATCCTCTAGCAAAGAAGAATCATAAAGCCTAGCTTGATCATGTTCCTCACCCTGGTTTTCTTGGCTCCTTGGGTTCCTAGTCACATCCTCATTTACCTCGGGCGCCACTCAAGGTGCCTTTGGTTCAAAAGATGGCCTAGTTGCCATGAATTGGGTCTTATTGATGTTACCATTGTCCACTGGTTCCAGTGGGGACTCAAGTGTAGTGGTAGCCCTTTTCACATCAGCCATGTCTATACTCCTATGGATGAACTCCTTACCAAAGTGTGGTTGGGGTGATTTTTCCTTGAGACTCTTCAACACATCTCCTGTATATAACGTTTCTGGAGATAGTGTATCATGAGAAGTACAGAAAATGTCATGACCTTCACTTTGTGGTGTAAACTGGATTGGTCTTTTTTCAGTTTTGGTAGTGAATGAGGGATGTACATTCAACACTATAGGATCATCTCCTTTCGGAGAGTCACCTTTTTCTTGGCTTTCCCTTTTGGCTATTTTCTTCCTAAGGACAACTTGCATATATTTGTTTAAGAAGATAACCCTTTTCTTAAGTCATCCAGTAATAATTTATCTCCGAAGACTAATTTTACCGACAACCTAGGTAAAATTTTATCTTGGGTAAAATTACCTCGAATGAGGTTTTTCAATCGAGATAACTCTTTTTTTTCTCTTTTAATTGACCTGGTGAGATTATCTCAGAAAGATGACATCATCCGATATAAATAAAGTTACCTCAGGTGAAATAACCTTTTCCTAGGTGATATTAGGTATTCCGGATATAAACAAAGTTACCTCGGGTGTAGTTATCTCGGGTGAAATAACCTTTTCCTTGGTAATTTTAGTTTTCTCGGGTGTAATTACCTCGGAAGCACTTTTAACAAAATTCTTTTCTTTTTATATCAAGAGATGGAAAAAATTACTTTTATTATATTTGATAAAATTTTAATCAAATTCATCATGCCTATGGCTGTGATAAGGTAGAAGAATCTAGCTCTATCAAATGGTTTTGTAAATAAGTAAGCCAATTAGTTTTCAGTTGGGACATGATGGAGTTTGACTAATTTCTTTTCAACACAATCTAATAAAATGATACCTGATCTCAATGTGCTTTGTTTTTTAATGTTTCACTTGATTGTTGGTGATGCTGATGGCACTTGTGTTGTCAGCATACATAGGAGTTTCCATGAAGTTTATGCCATAGTCCATCATCTGATTTTGAATCCAAAGTACTTGTCCATAGCAAGCTGAAGCTGCAATGTATTATGCTTCTGCTATAGAAGTTGAGACACATATTTGCTTTTTGCATTGCCATGATACAAGTCTGTCTCCTAAAAATTGGCATCCACCAGATGTTGACTTTTTGTCAAGATTACATCCTCCATAGTGACTATCTGTAAAGGCTTTCAGATTGAAGTCTTTAATTTTAGAATACCATAACCCAAGCTTTGGTTGTCCTTTTAGGTATCTAAAAATTCTTTTCACAGCATTTAAGGGTGATTCCTTTGGTCCAGCCTGATATCTTGCACATAAGCAAACACTGAACATGATGCCATGTCTGCTTTGTAAAACCATATATGGATTTTCCAGATCATAGAAGGATAGAGACAGAAGTTTGTCATTCAATTAATGTCTAAAGATTACAAACCAAATGGAGTATACATCAATTGAAGCTCTGGAGGAGGTTTGGACAGAACTTCCTCTCTCATAAACACTCACAAAGAGCAAATGACAAAACTTTAAGATGTTCAACATACCAAACCTATTTATAGGTGAAACACCCTGCGTACCACTTTGGTATGCTGTACCAATGGTACGCCCGTTCCAATTGGTACGGTGGTTGATACGTTGGCATCATTACATACAATTTAAACACAATATTCTAATCTATTCACACAGTAACGGCCACACACAAGAACTTGTCCTAACAGATTTCCCCTTAGATGTTACTGTCGAATGTAGATCTTTATCTTCTAGCAATCTTCATTCAGTCTGCTGCGAACGCCTCTATCTTTAGCAAACTCCCCTTGACCGAAACTTCAGGTATGCAGGAAACAGCTTGCAATCTTGTACAATCATCACAATCGATTAGAGAGTTCAAAACAATAATCGAAAACTTTGACATATCGGTTTGCACAAACATTAGAATATACCACCTTTCCGTGAAGATCAAAAATCACCATCATCCCTTAAATAATTGCTTTTGAATATTCACTTTTTCAATTATGAAACTTTGAAATTTACAAGGGTTTCAATTTCCCCCTAAACAAGTGAAATATTCAAATCTTTAATATTCTTGAGTTTGTGTAATTATATCCATGTCTCTGAATCTATGTCCATCTTCAGGAAAACACGTGTTTTTGAATCTCTATCCATCATAAAAAAAATGACTACCCACAAACATATTCTTTTTGAAATTCGACATCTAATCCTTGACAAGTACCAGAATCTGGAAATTCTTCAAACATAACAACCCACAACTATCGAATCAAGGGTAAACCCGATAACTGATTTAAATCTTTCAAATTCCCATGACCTCTCCACATACCCCACCGTTGTTTGTATAAATTAACGGGGGTTCTGGGGCAGCTGCCCCCGAGAAGCGGGGTCCAAGGGGCGACAGCCCCTGGCGGGGTCGTGCTGCCAGCTCGGCGCGATTTTTTTTCCTTGAACAAAATTGCTTCACTAAAAATGCATCAGAAATTTGCGGCGGACCATAAGCTCCAACATACCAATATTTCAGCGGACCATTAACCAGCGGACCATAAACCTCAACGGACCATTGACCACGTACCAGAAAGTCAACGGACCATTTTGGTCAGTGGCGTACCATTTGGTACGCTGTAACCGCTCCGGACCACTATGATACGTTCGATGAGTTTCCTGGTACGGCGGATGAAGATTCAAAGTGCGTACCAATGTGTTCTTCTGGCGTACCAACACCGAAACTCACGAATTCCACTCCAGATTCAGAATTTGTTGAATTTCTTCACTCAAATACTACTGTTAGGTGCGAAAATGACTCATGAAGGTTTAATTTATCAAAAATCGATCAAACACTCAAGGAATCTCACCTAATTAACCTTTTAACGTCTCAAAAACTCTCAAAAAAGAAAATATGATCTCGAAATTGAACCAAAGGCTCAGATACCAGTTGTAAAATCATATATGGATCGTTTCCAAATCATAGAAGGATAGAGACGGAAGTTTGTCATTCAACTAATGTCTAAGGATTACAAACCGAATGGAGTATACATCAATTGAAGCTCTAGATGAGGTTTGGATAGAACCTCCTCTCTCACAAACACTCACAAAGAGCAAAATACAAAACTTGAAGATGTTCAACATACCAAACCTATTTATAGGTGAACCCCCCTACATACCACTTTGGTACACCGTACCAATTGGTACGCCCGTACCAATTGGTACGGTGGTTGGTACGTTGACATCATTACATACATTTTAAAGACAATATTCTAATTTATTCGCATAATAACGTCCACACACAAAACTTGTCCTAACATGCTTGTTGTAAGATACATAAGGGAACCAATCATGGCCCTATAAGTGTGCTCATCAACAGTCTCACCAGTTACATCAGATGTTAACTTGTGTGATGTTGATATAGGAGTTTTGGCAGTGGAGGATGTCAGCATGTCAAACCTCTTTAGCATATCCTGAATATATTTTGATTGATTCAGAAAAATGCCTTTTTTTGTTTACCTTACTTGAAGACCTAAAAACAAAGTGAGTTCACCCATTGAGCTCATTTCAAATTTTGCTTGCATTAGGGCATCGAACTCCTTACAGAGAACATCTTTTGTTGAAGCAAAAATTATATCATCAACATTAATTTGTACCATTAAAAGATCCTTACCAACGGTTTTAATGAAGAGAGTTTTGTTAATAGCTCCTCTTTTGAATCCGTGTTTAGTTAGATAATAAGAGAGAGTCTCATACCAGGTTCTTGGTGCCTGTTTAAGACCAAACAGAGCTTTTATCAGTTTACACACCTTGTTTGGATGATGTGGATCTTCAAACCCAGGTCGTTGACATATATACACTTCTTCATTCAGTAATCCATACAGAAAAGCACTTTTGACATCCATTTGGTAGACATGAAAGTTTTTGTAAGCAACATAGGCTAAAAATATCCTCATTGCTTCTAATCTTACTACTGGTGTAAAAACTTCATCATAGTCTATTCCTTCTTCTTGAGCAAAGCCTTGAACTACTAACCTTGCCTTATTTTTTTACCACAATGCCACTTTTATCTTTCTTATTTCTGATAACCCATTTCAATCCAATTGGTGGTGGTGCATTTCTTTGGTAGATCCACTAATTCCCATACTCTTTGTTTGTAGATTTGAAGCAGTTCTTCTTACATGGATTCAATACAACTGTTTTCTCTCAAAGCTTCATTTATTTTCTTTGGTTGCTTCTGTGACAAGAAGCATGCATGTAGAAAAATGTTTGCATCAGTTGGTTTGCTTCTTGTAAGTATATGTGCTTCTACATCTCCTATAACATTTTCTAGAGGATGATTTTTCAAGACTCTAGAGTTATAAGAAGGTGGGAATTCATGATGACAATTAGGCTCAGAAAGGTTTAATTGAGTAAACTCATTCATAAGCACTAATTCTGATATTTCTGGTGAAGAGGGTAATTCTTGAACATCTTGATTTTGTGAGTCAACAGGCTCAATGATTTCTTCATGAGTGTGATCAATAGGAGTAGGTGAGCTCAAACTTTCTAGGTAAAGTGGAGGTTGAGTTGCTACATCCTATCTGATTTTGTATTGAAGCCTGTGATTGATTGTTTAGATCATCATTATTTCTTGAGTTCCCAAGATTGACAGTTGCATTTTGATATGTCAACAGATGATCTTTAGCTGGTTTTTCTGATTCAATTGCAGTTTGAGGAATGGGTGTTCCATCAGAATTGAATTGAATAACATCTCCTGGAGTCAAATTAAAATTGGTTGTTGGGACAAAATGTCTTGTGCTAAAAGATGAAAAGAATGGAGGGTTCAATGCCTTTGAACCTGCCATTTGTCGCATTTTAATAGGTCTTTATTTCCTGTCATGTGGCAAGAACATCCACTATCTACAACCCAGATGCTATTATGATATTTATTGGATGTGATCTACACATGTTAAAACAAAATATGAGTTAGTTTCCGAGTGAGACCCAAGCCTTTGTGGTCTTGGGTCTTCCCACTGCATCATTGTATTTATACTCCTTGAGTACAAGTCTTTGAGTCACTTCTTTAGTTTTTGAAGACTCAGCCTTTGACTGATCTTGGGTTAAATTTTTTGGACTCTTTATGGGTATAGAAAAATAGTTTGTTTCAGACTGAGAGTCTATGGTCTTTTGTCTTGTGACATTTCTTCTTAATCTATATTCCCTTTATTTTCTTGCCTTTGATGTTTCAGAGAAATTTAGTTTGAGATCTGAATATTTTCTCTGAAATACCCGTTTCTTTTGATTATTTGAATTTTTTTTAGTTTGATTAGGATAAAAATCTTTGTTTAAAGTCCTGGAGTTCTTTTCGGAGTAACTTTTGTCATTCGAGGTAAATTTTACCTCGGGCATGTAAAAATGGTCTCCCGAGATAACTTTTGCCTTGGGTGCCCTTTTTCTTTCGTTTTGACGCTTTCCAGAGTGATTTTGCCCCTCCGAGGTAATTTTTACCTCGGGATCATGAATTTTGCTTTCCGAGATAAATTTTATCTCGGAATCAAATTTTGTTTCTCTAGGATCAAAATTACTCCTAGATTTCTATTTCTTCTAAGTTTTAATGACATGAAACTGTTCAAATTTCTCGAAGTCGATTGCTGAATTTTTCAAGTCTTTGCTTTTCAAGAGAGATTGATTGTGTCTGTTCTGAGTAGAATTTATTTTGACCTTTTGACTATTTAGAGTTGACCTTTTTAGGATTTTCACAAACCAATTTTGATTTAGTTTCCCCTTTTTTCAGCTGTTTGACTTTTGATAGCTTGACTAATATTAAAAAAAGGATTATGATGACAATTGATAGCTAGATGACCAATTTTTCCACAGATCAAACATTCCTTTATCATTTTAGTTTTGAACTTAGAAATTTTTGAGATTGAAAGTGTTTTCTCATTTGAAGAGTTTTGACAGGAACAAGATTCAGTTCCTTTCAATTTCTAGAGAGTTTTCTTGTTTTTAACAGAATTGCTGTAAATCTGAGGTTCATTTGTGATAGGAGTTGCTGACAAGATTTTTTCAGTATTCAACTTAGATATATCACTAGAATTTGAAATTCCTTTCTTGTGTTGATAATGGGATCAGGGGTAAGCTGAACTTTAGTTTCTTCATTCTTAACCTTTTTCACACACTCAGTGTATGAATCAGGATAAGTAACCTTATTATACCCAATTCCATTATTCAAATGATTTCCTGTAGCTTTCTGACTTTGCCACAGTTTTAGGTCTTTCTCATTACTTTCTTGTAGTTTTTCACAGTCAGCATTAGCAACGGAAAATTTGATTTCACAGATACTCAATTCAGATTTTATTTCCTCATTTTTTTTTTGTTTTCAATTTCTAATTTAGAAAGCATATCCTTGATTTGAGTACAAGATTGGATTTTTCATGTTTTAAAACACTAATGCTTTTTATTAGTTCTTCAACCTTGTAAGATTTTAAGCACTAATGTTTTAGGTCTTTCTTATTAAGTTACAAGATTTACTTGCAAGATTAACCTTGCAGAATTAAGTTAATTTTCACTTTACTTTAGCAACTAACACTTGTGAATAATAGTTATTTGCATGAATATAGTAACACACGAAGTAAAATATACTTGGCACTATTTGCATTAACTCAACAATATTACACAGTGATAAGGATCAAACATCCGTGTACAAGGTTGAAGACGAGCTATGCTATATATAGTGCTAAGGGAAATCAATGATAGCCATTAATTTCTAAACGATCATCTAGACCGTTGAATACAAAGGCCAAATACTACTACCAAAAGAATAATCTTCGACAAATGGGATATCTTGCGTGTGACTAGCAACTATCTACTTTAGGAGAGCGGCTTTGATAGATATAGAAGCAACAGAGAAGCTTTTGTAGGGATTGGACGACTGAAAAGACTTCTCAGGAAAAGTCCCGTTGAACTCATTGTCTGGTGGATTATCGAGTTCACTCGGAATATTCACTAAGTGACAAAATTGCTTCTTTCCGCTTGAACTGCAGAATTCCGCTTGGACTCTGTTCAGCCGGAACTTCTTTAAAATAAGACTTCAGTAGGAATCATCAAAGTGATATTCCTTTCATATTGTTATGGGCAATGTCAGCTTTTGTAGAATATTCTTTTATTTCTTTTAGACTTGCCATTTCCTCAATGAGTTCAAGGTTATGTTTCCCTTAATTTTCTATTTGTTAGCACATTCTGTTTTGCAAAGAAGAGAAAGTACTTCATTTGGAATTTCATTGTTTACCTCATAGTTTGAAGAGGTATCCATGGATGAAGTAGAGGAGTTCTCAGCAGAGTAAGAGATTTCTTTTTCCATTAAAGCATGATTGATAGGAGAGAATTCTTGCATGAGTTCCTCCTAATCAACACAACTGGTTTGATTAGCAACAATAGTAGTTGCATGGTTTTATGGCTTTGAAGTTGATGAGGGAGCAGTGGGACCTTCAATAGATACACTTGATGTTGATGGTTTTGTTCTTGAGTCTATAGCATGAGTGGGGTAGGTAACTATTGTGTATGAATTGTTAGGTCTCTGATATTTGTTTCCTCCATCTTGGCCTGTGTTCTCTTTTCTGGGTTGCTTGCATTCCCTAGCAAAATGTCCCAATTGGTGACAGTTGTAGCATTTGGCTTTACTCTTGTCAAACCTAATTTGAGCATTTCTATCTCCATTGAATTTTCCGCTTGTTTTTTTGTAGAACCTTTGTGCACGTAAGGAGATCATTGCTAGTTGTGTGTTGATGTCCACTTCTTCTTAGTCATCAGCACTGAAGCATTCTAGATCTGATCTAGTGAGTCCACTCTGACTGTTTCCTGCAATATGAGCAAAGTTGTTATAAAAGAGAGGCATGATTTCATTACCTCTAGGTGATGTAGGATAAGTGATCATAGGAGCCTGTTCACTGTAGTGACTTCTGTCTTCATGAGCAGTGATAAGTACAGTAGAGATTGGAATGCTTAACTTTACTGTCTTGTTCAGAACACCTGACTTTTCATTTATTTCCATTTCATGTGCACTAAGCATCCCGTGAAGTTCACTTAACTACAAAGTTTTCAGATCCTTTTTGTATTTGATGCCTACAGTGTATACTATCCAGACATCAGGAAGTGATCTCAGAAACTTTCTGATCACATCGCCATTTTCCATCTTCACATCATTTCCCTGCAGTTCATCAAGAAGTTGAACAAAACATAGATACTGAGCATTCATACTTTTACCATTCTTGTGAGAAAAATTCTCATATCTTTGTTTTAGAACATCCTTCTTATTTTCTTTCACTACATCAGTTCCTTCGTACATTTCGTTTAAAGCTTTCCATAAATCAAAAGCAGTTTTGCTATTTTTGAAACCTACGAGAACAGAATTTGGAAGTGCTACATGTAATGCCCATAAAGCTTTGTGATCTCCCTCAACCAACTTGTGGTCATCATCGGAATAGTCAACAACATCTTTTACTATATCTACACTTGGTGTAGTAGCGGATTTCGCTGTAGGGATAGTGGGGCCATACATAACAGATTTCCACATTCTGTGGTCAAAATAATGAAGATAACCTATCATACGTAATTTCCATGTATCAAAATCATCGGGCATGAACGATGGTGGTTTGTTTGAACTACCATTTCGTGATTCTCCCATGATTAAGGATGAAAAAGAAGGAAAGAGTGACTTTTTACTAAAAAAACATAGTATGTGGGTAAAACAGAGTATGTGGGTAAAATAGAGTTTTAAGAACTGAATTTGAATTCAAGTTTTAAATATACGAGCCAGGGCTCTGATACCACTTGTAGGATCGAAATCTAGTTACAGAGTTTAACCAATTACAAGGTTTTACTTAGAATTAACCAGGCAGAAACAAGTTAATTCTTATGCTCTGTTTGAAGTAAAATAATATGAAATCGAATACAAGACAAGTATAACAATAATATGAATAAAACTGGGCACTGTATTATAATTTGATGATTCGAAGTACATATCAGAGTGATTTACACTTGCTTATTTAAAACAGGTTATAAGTGTCTATATATATAGTGCCTTAGGAATCAAGGAGAGCCCTTGATTCCCCAAACGATCATCTAGACCATTGTGTAAAGATACATGAACTAGAATAATATTAAACTAGTCTACAAGATAAAAGTGCCCGCTTCATGTCAGGAGAAGGGTGGGAAACTGGATCAGATGTGTCAGAGACAAGTGGAGCTGGTCAAGTTGGTGTCTAAGATAACTCGCCTTACCGAGGTAACTTGAGTTATCTCGGGTGTATCCACTGTCCAAGGTAAAACTGAGCTTCTGTGATAAAACGGCCTTCCGAGGTAAAATGGCTTTCCGAGATAACTAGAAACTATCTCGGGCAGTTTATTCTTCCGAGATAACTTATCCCGGGCCTTCTATTCTTCCTAGATAAAATGTTTTAGCCGATCAGCATCATTTCTTCGGGAGAAATAATTCCTTACACATGCTATGCATGAGGCACTTATGGACAAGTGAATCATCGCTTTTGGGCGCAGGCAACCCTCTACCATCTATCCCATTGCATTCCATTGTCTCGTATTGTACTGTACCGTATCAGACCAGATACATCTATTGAGTGAGAGAAAGGTAATCTATTTCATTCTATTTTCTTCATTTTTATATTGATAGAGATCCCCATTCATTCCTAGATTCCCGGATTGATTGTCCCTACCTAACCACATAGTAGTGGTCTAGGGAGCGCAATTGCTAGAGCACGAGAGAATGAAGAGTAATGATTTCAGCAAGAGCATGTAGGAAACTTAAGGCATAAGTCTAGGTCAAGCTGGTTCTAATAACCCAGATCCCTATAGCAGCGGCTCTGATACATAATCTATCATATCCCAAACGATAACAGAATATGTGGGGGCGTGATGATTGTCCAGATGCACTCAACACTAATCAACGGTTGTGATATTCCTAATCAACCCACTTCATATCATTAAGACATTACATAACAATTTAAACAACAACAGTAACAAGTAACATATTAACTTATTTAATTTAGGTCACACTAGGTCCGCATGCATCCTATGGTATCATCAATAATATGAGCTTCATCAAATAGCAAAACCTGCAACATGTGCAAAATAAAGGTTAACTACGAACAGTTGGTGAGTAAACATAGGTTAAGTGTACTGCAATAAATTAAAAGCATGCGATCTATGAGTTAAGTGTAATCGAGTATGATAAACCAGTTATGAGATAGAGCACATGAATATGCATGATCCAACCCTGACCATAAGGTCTCCAATCACCCAGGGCCCAAGCCAAGGCATGCCAAGTGGGGTTGTCAATCCAATAGATCTATTACCATAACCCTGGCTTTTTACAGTTACTTGTCACGCAAGGTCGTTCTAGAGTTCATTCACAACATAGCATTAAATAATCATACAAGTTCACATACAGAGTACAAATAACAACATAGAGTTCGCATGTAATGTTCGTGTAAAGTATATGGAGTAAGAATTTTTGATATGGTACATGTTGCACCCCAAAACATTAGTATGAAAGTGGTGCTATGAATACTCACCTGACGAAGGAGACTCGAATAGACAATAACACCATATAATGGAACGACTAGACCTCAAGATAACCTTGACGACTAAACAAGATTGAGGAATAAATAAATTAATAAACAATTAACAATTAAATAAATAATTTCATGACACAATTGACTCAACGACTCGTCTGTGAATTAATTGTAGTGACAATATACGTTCATGGTGAAGAGATAATCATTTCTAAAACTAAGTATGCGACGTAAAACAATTTTAAATTAAACTCTTTATTTTACGACGTCTCAATATATATTTAATTTTCATGGGATTGCATAGGCCACAAATATTAATCAAAAATTAATTTAACATTAATCTAGACCCATACATATGATTTATACACAACTAAGCATGAATCAACCAAAAGAAGATTATTTATGTTCAACCTACACCCTAATTTAATTAATGCTAGACAATATGATTTTTCTAATTCCAATCTTTATGCATGCAAACTATCCAAATCATTTTATTCATGACTAATCATTCTTAAATAACCTAGATCTATTATCTACCATCAAGTCATCATTTTTATGTGGATCAAAGCATGCACGAACAATATATAGATTTATTTTCATGAAAAATCCATCTAGTTATCAACTTTAATCAACAAAACCCTAGATCTAAAGTCAAGATGTCAGATTCTCATGGTAAAACGTTAGATCTATAGTCAAGACACTATTTTTTATGAAGATTCATGCATCCATACTCAATCATATTCAAGATCAATCAAGTTTCAACAATAAAATCAAGAAAAATACCATCTCCATGTATAAAAATTTCATCTTCGATCATTAGAATTTTAAATCTATCATGCATGACATAGATCTAGGTCAAGTAACTTATAAAAATCAGATCTTGATCAATCATGGGAAAAGAATAAAAAAGGTGGAAGCATAGATGGAGAAAACGTACCAAAATGATGAAAACCGACACATATATAAGCGTGATAACACCCAAAAGAGCTCTTAATATTCAAGAAACTGATGGGTAATGATTTTCTAGGGTTTATGGTAGCTGGAGAGTGTTTAGGGTTGGGAAAATTGATAAAAAAAATTGGGTTTAAAATGATTAAATAAGTGAGAAATGGATCAAACCAGTCTGGAACCCAGGGCGTATCGCGAAGGGGTGAGGATCCCCCTTCGCGTACCACGGCTTGTTTGCCAGACCAGCCCCTTTGACTTCCTTTGGCTTTTTTGCAAAAAAAATGTAGTTTAAGCCACGATAATTATGGTGTTTGGTCACCATTTTATCAGCATTGAATTCACTCCATCGTTTCCACTAAAAATTGAGTACAAACATGACATATAACAATTTACAAATTATAATTAAATTAAATTAATGTATTTATGGTCAGTTTTATCAGTTTTACCGATTTCGCTCTAGTTTCTTCAATCTTTATCGTTTTCGAGTTCTGTTTTCATCATTCTTCACCATTTTACATTCCCCATCATATGAAACACAATCAAGCTTATAAAATTGAATATAGCATGGTATTTATTGAATTATGATCAACCACATAACGCGTTTCGTATCATTATTAGGTTAATCACCGAAGTTTCGAGAATTAACTTATGTTTGATGACTTGTGATGTGATTTAGGACTAATAGACTCATAAATAAAAAAATTGACAAACGATACACAAAAAACACGACTTAGCGGTTAACGACGAATCGTGTACCAAAATCGCGTACGAATCGTGAATTGCTTTATTTTCAATTCGAGGAACCCAACTTGGATCGAAAATCTTTTAATTAAATATTTAGTTTTGGAAAGCGGTTATGAGTCGCATAAAAGCTTCGATTTAGGTTATAAATCCGCAAAACTTCTCTTGATACATAATAATCCAAAAATTGGGAAATTGCGATATTTCCAAAATGGGTCGGGTTTCTTAATCGGATAATTTGCAAATGTTACAAATTTAGAAACTGTTTTTCTTTTGTTTTGGTATGGAGTTTACTGTCAGACGGGAAATTTCTGACTAAGTTGGTTTTTCTAAAACACATTGACCAGAACAAAGAAAAATGTTGACTGAATACTTACCTAGGATGGAAGTCACTAATTTCAATAAATAAAAGTAATTCTTTTGGCCTTGTGATGCGATCATCTTTCCCATTTCTTTTGTCCGATCTTTTTCCTGAAGGATCCCTTCTACCTTCGGGGTGAGATGTTGGCCAGATAAGTCTGATCCTGAAGACAGTGCAAGTGAATAGACAAACTAGAGAAAGGTTGGTTTTTAGATAGATAAATATATAAATAAATAGTAATATTAGTAAGAGGGATTGACTAGGTTGCTAAATTGGACTGTCAAAAAAATCCTCGTTTATGTCCGCGGTAACACTGCCAAAAAGCTTGGTGTGCGTGTGGTGTATATAAAAATATAGCCATTATAGTGACACCTTTTTATGCACAAGCTTTTAAATTTATAAAACCTAATTAACTACGAATACCATTTCACCACATAACATGGGCAAGTATACCCATCGTGGAGTAGTATAGTAGTGGTAAGTTGACTTAGGGTCGTTCAAGGACACAAGGAAAAGGAGGGCCTTTGATATTTAATCTTTGTTAATACAAACCAGATTTGAATATGGAAATTAAGGGTTGAAATTTTATTAGAGTAAATAAAGATAGACAAAATGGGGATTAGTTTCATAATTATTTAGAGGATAATATCACTTGAGAAGACTAGCAAATGTTAAAATCAGTAAATTGTTTATTTACATACCTTCCTTAAGATTGTTACTCATCAGATGAGGATGATTGCATTTCAGCCTGGAATCCTGTATCACGTTCCTATCGATCTCCTCATAATGATATCGAGAGGACCGCTCTGGGAATAACCCAGGCAGCGGAGCTTTTTGTTATGAAAAACATCTTGAAAAGGGACTAAGGTCTGTCTCCTCCATACACGGGTTTCGTGCAAATATGAGGGGTCGTAACCAGAGCCAAGTTTACTATCTTGTGTCTCACTGACTTCCGTGAAGTGATAAAATATTACTAACCCCAATTCCAACCAATATCAGGCCATAATTAGAGTGAAAGTTGTGTTTGTTTACATAGACATAAAACTCATGAACTTATTACTTTGCATGGGGTGCGAGTCACCATTAGGATCATGCATCGTCCCCTAGTCAGGTGTCACAAGTCCGACTGATGAGCTTTCAACTCCCAAATTGTCTATAATATGCAAGGCACGTTTGTTTAAAAAGATTAACCATGCAATTTCAATTTAAAGGAGTTTTCACAAAGTCATTCGTACTTACCTTAAGGTAAATACGTAAACACATTTTGCTAATATACCAAAAGCTTGTTTTCCTCAAATGAGTGTAAGAGTTTAACCAAACATAAGTGTGGATGTAATAATTTGCTCAATAGAAGATGAGTAGCTCATAGACAAACTTTAAACAACTTCTAATTAAGTTAAAGGTCTTACAAACATAAAAGATGAAAACCTAACAACGACAAGTGGCTCAAAAGAAAGATAGAAATCTACATTATAAAAAAAGAAGAAAGAATTGAGCAAGTTGAAATGAGGAAGAGGCTGGCTTTTATAGGAAAAATTCTGATCAGGCACGAGCTATGCCTGGCAGGTGATCTTCCGAAGATAAGCTCGATCAGAGGCACAGGCCGTGAGCTTCAGGGGACACGGGTCATGTGTGGCAGATAACAGAAACACGACCTGTGAGGCTTCAGTGACACGGGTCGTGTGTGGCAGTTAACAAAAGTCAACTCTCCAAATCTCTGTTTAGGAAGGGGCACAAACCATGTCTGCCTAGACACGGGCCGTGCCCGAGGCCTTTAATCATATAGCCTTTCTTTTTATTCATATTTTCCATTGTTTTTGCTTCTTTTGTGATTTTGACCTAGATTATCCAAACTCAAAATGAAACATTATTGGGTTATTTTATTAGTTGTTAGTTTAAAATAACCTGAAATGTGACGAATGTTTGATATAAAAATATATCATTTGGCGTATATTATTACCATAGGCTTGGTGTTGTTATGATTACACATGTCAAAAGTCTAAAGTTTTAAAGTTTCAAAAGTTTCAAGTCTCACAGAAGTAATCACATCAAGAATCACATAAAGACAAAAATAGAATCACATAGTATTTGAATAACATAGTATTTCACTCTAGTATAGGTATACATGTAGCACCCCAAAATATTCAAAGAGAAAATGAGCTATGAATACTCACATGGTAATGATTTTGAGTCCACGAGAAAGATTGCGTGAATGATGAATGTATCCCCGAAGGATAATGTTACTAAAGATTGCGTGAATGATGATTGTATCCCCGAAGGATATGTTTATAAGTTATTGGGGATGTGTTCTAGACTTTGTTAATGTGATAGAAATAGTTTGAAAATGATATAGTTGTAAGTAATAACACTTTAGACGAGGCTAGATATGTTTTGGCCTAATAGGCTACTACACTCTCGCTAAGATTTCCCAGGTAGGAATCCGGGTCCATCGGTTGGTTTGGATTTATACGCAATGCCAAGCCTACACAGAAATTTAGTTACCGGTGTTTTCACCCTTCCAGCTAATATGTGTCAGACACGTTTACGTATTTATCGCTAAAATAGTTTAAATAGATAAAACAACTTGTTTACTTATACTTTAGAGAATAAACTAATACTGAAAAATATATGTTTCATTTTAACCAAACTTTAGGGTAAACTATGTACATC